>VYZX01007965.1:54580-82820 GCA_013401335.1 Brachypteracias leptosomus | reverse complement strand
AATTAGCAACTGATGAAACAATCAACAATGATCAATGATAGTATATTGTGCACCTTATCAAAACACTTGTTTTTAAGCAGTAATTTATTAATCTCTAAACAACAAAAGATTACAAAGCTGCACTACACAAAACTTTGAAATGTTTTCTTTTTTTCCCCAAAAACCTAGCACTGAGAAGAAAGCTGTCATGGACTACATGTTTCCCCACACTGCAGAACACTACCCTTGTTCTCATTTTCAGCGATGCAGCCACAGGAGACCCAACCAATGCGAGATCAGAGTTTCTGCAACATGGAGAACACATCTCAGCAAGGCCAACTTTGTCCTATATACTACTGAGAGCAGTTAAGCCCACACCACCCCTCTGACAGAACTCTAGCGTTCAGCAACAGCTTAAAATTTAAACTCCTGCTCACTCAGGATAGGACTAATGATCTTGCAGTGCTGACCACAGGAACAAAGAATGAGGGTCACTCTCCAAGGATTCCCTCTTCCCACATTATTGTGCAAAAACCCAAGCGTCTGTCTCAATTTCATAGAAGTAGCAGCTTCCATGGAATTTGTCCACATCCAGAAGTGAATTGTTGCAAAACCTCTCAAGAACAGCAGCTATCTGTGTGTGTATCTTCACCTCATTTCAAGTACGAAAGAGATTTTAAAGCTACCAGGCTGTTTCTTATTATATATAACCTGTCTCTTACAGTAAGCAAGATACTTATCTGCTTCCACTACATTTTCTTTTGTATTCTGCAAATACTTGGCAATGTGCACTTCAACCCTTCACTAGGCCACTTCCAGCTGCCAGTTGAGGTATAAATGAAGTAAAGGACAGCAAAAGGAAAGCAAAAGGGGTTCTAAGGAGAAAATGCCGCATTAATTTGACCATTTCTTTCTGCTTACTCTAATCCATGATATATTTCACCAGTCTTCTGAAATGCTAGTAAAGGAGGAAGCAATTTAGCTGTAATAGGATGCTCTTGAACTTCAGTAACATAATTAGCAGGCAATGAGGATGTCTGATATGTGGCATTGACAAGAAAAAAATTCCACAATGCTTTAGAAAGTTTACCTGTTGAATTTTAACAGAGCTGTCGCATTGCTGTGGCACACCAATATGCAGCCACTCCAAATTCAGAAGCTCATTGATGCTGAAGGAGCAACAAGCTCTCTCTAGTCTACTTAAAATGGGACTATTTCAGAAAATAGAGACAAATCTTCACCTGGAATAAAGGTCTAATATCTATCGTAAAGCATGTCAAAATCATGACACAGAACAGCAGATTTTACAAAAAACAAAATGTACAAGATACTCAGAGTTAGGACACGCTGATGTAAATTTTAACACAGTTCATTGTAATTAGTGACACCTTTCAGCTATCAGGTTCTCTTACAGCAAGCAATGCTTTTGAAATTTATATGTATTAAGTTTTTTAAACAAACAAACCAGTGAAACCAAACAGCAATGCTGCTGCTTTACTATTTCTTCTAGAAAAACCTCCCAAGGAGCTGAACTTGGCTTTGGTTGCTCAGCTTGAGAAACAGCTTAAGTGCCCCCAGCTTCTAGAAAATGACAAACAAAGGAAGCAAGGACCGTTCCTCCTTCAAATACTAAGATTTAATTGATGTCTTCACTAGTTGACTTCTTTCATGTTTCACCCTTCTGCAAACAGGAGTATGAGACTTCCCACATGGCTGAACAGCCTCACGGTGCTGAACACGGACAGACACATAGCTGCGTGTGCCATGTGTGTACACAGACTTACATGAACAGGTCATCCTTTTTTAACCATCACAACTCTCTCTTTTGGTGGATAAACAAAAATGCTCCTTCAGTGACTTTGTATTTTCTATCTGATTCCCAAAACATGACCCACAGCACCACTGTATCCTAGAGCCAAAGAAACCGAAATTACAGTACTGTGCTTGTAGTGTGTACGGCGTAACAGCTTCCTCATGCAGTTGCCTCAGTGTCATGTCCAGTAAGCAGCCCTTTATAAATAGAGCTTGGGGATCCCCTGCCCTGAGGAGTTTGTTTTTTACTTGCCTTTCTGCTAAGTTAAGACAGAAATAACACAGACAGGGAAAGCAAGCTGCTTGGAGGCAACAGAAACTTTGTGCCAGCCAGTCTGACTGTACGTGTTCCCGTGCTGTCAAGGTGGTCCAAGAAGACACTTAACATGATGCAACACACTTGCCTCTGAGGTATGTACTCATCCAAAGAGGAGTAAGTGGTAGCTCAGTACAGAGCAGCTCATGCACTATGTAGCACACACTTAAATACCATTCATCAACCTCAGATGGGTTGCCCATCTGCTAACAGAAATGTTTCAAAGCTCTAGGCCAGCCCTTTAAATCCTTACTCAACCGAGCCTCTGGAGTGTTTTCCACAGGAATGGAGCCTATGTCAGAACCAAAGAGCCAGCCCAAGGGGGCTGTAGAATGCAGGACTGGCAAGACAGTCGTAACAAGTTGGCCTTAATGGTCAAAATTAAGCTTTGGAGAAGTAAATTGGCTTCTTAATGCCTGTAACCATAGAATTGCAATGGAGAAAGACTTCTACAGAAACCAGTTCTTTGAAAGGCTTCAGCTACTCTGAAGTAGAAGTGAAAAGAGAATGGATGTACACACTCTTGTGTACATCTCCTAAAAAAGGAGAAAAAGCTGAAGACATACTTTTTTCTGAAGAATCAGACACCTAACAATTAGTGAGCTACAAACACCTGAATAAAGTCATCTTACAAAAAAAAAAAAGAAAGGTAATACAACTAGGTCAAATTTTGATTGCAAAATCCTTAGCAATATCATCTATTGGCATTTAGCTTCAGGATCACGCACACAACTTCACTCATTTTATTTCAAGTAACAATAAGAGCTCTCACCTACCCAATGTTTTAGTTTTAACCATCTCTAGAAAAAGGCATGAATAAACAAGCAGATGACATTTTACATATCTCCACTCCTGACTGGTTTGCTATACAGCAGAGAATATATTTTTTTCATACATATTAAATTGTAGAATATTTTAACATACATTTTTGTGTATCAGTACAAAGGAGACGGATTTGTACACCTCTCTAGATGTGATCAGAACAGTAGGGAAGCAATGGGGAATGAAGGAGGGAAATAAATAAATGAGGTTAGCCTGAATGAAATGGTCTTCTGACATAGCTCACAACATACATGATGGTCACATAGAGCTGCAATCTGAACAGTACAGTCCAAAATCTAAAGTTTGGCAACTGAGGTACTTGTTTTTAACATGGCACTTCTCCTGCATAAATTGCTGCGAAAGGTACTGGCAGTCATGCATGGCCTTTCTCCAGAAGTCATCCTTTGCAATAACCTCCTTTGGGAAACATACTCAAACACCTGAATACAGTCTTGAAAGTAGACTCAGAAAAACAGCTCAAATGTGATGGCTGTTGCGAAAGCTCTTCTTGCATAACCTTTCTACCGGCTGCTTAATTCTGGTCCCTGGATGGATCTGCTTTAGACATATGCCAGGGTCACATATTAGAGGAGGAGGGTGTCCATAGGATATATTTGGAAAAAAATGAAGCAGAAGACTGCAGGAAAAGAATATATGATCTGATAGTGAGGAAAGTTATGATTGGACTCAATGATCTAAAAGGTCTTTTGCAACGTAAATTGTTCTATGATTATCCCACTGAGTAACTACTGTTCTAAAGATAAGGGTGGGGAGAGTTCAATGCTGCACTGTACCAAGCAACTTAGTTTCAGTTACAGAAATGTGAGAAAGTTAAAATTAATTTGTTAGTTAATGAGAATTTTCTCCCTAAACCTACACACTGACTGAAGAAGCAGCTGTTTTACCAGTCATCCATCTACATCATCATCATCTACAACAGAAGAACTTCAGTAGGTTAGCTACAAGTCCATCTGGCAGCTTTGGTAGCTTTGCTACCAGGCTAATGTCGCTTAACACTTGTTATTGTAAGATCCTACCCTTCACTGTTTATTTTTTTAACCAAACTTTAGCCATCTGGTCTGCTGTTTCTTTCCTCTTCTCTCCTTCCTGGAAGACAAAAAAGGGAGTTGGGGAAAAATAAGACAGGAAAAAATGGTTCATTCTGCAGAACAGAGAACCTTTATTTTGATCCTTTTCTACTCTACCAGTTAGTAGAAAATCTAGCTACCAATACAGAGAAGCTTGTGATTTCCAAAGCAAATTCCCTCCAGCATCTGAATTCAACTTTGTTGATATAAACATACTTTTGATGTCAGTAAATAACTGAGAAAAAGAAACTGGTAAAATATAAGTTCCTGCAGAGGACCTCAACCTTCCCCTGCCATCCTACAAGAAAGCTGGGGAGAGACTTTTTACAAGGGCTTGTTGTGATGGGACAAAGGGTAATGGGTTCAAACTGGAAGAGGGTGGATTTAGATTAGATGTAAGGAAGACATTCTTCACTATGAGGGTGGTGAGACACTGGAACAGGTTGCCCAAGGAAGTTGTGGATGCTTTATCTCTGGAGATGTTCAAGGCCAGCTTGGGTAGGACCTTGAACAACCTTGTCTAGTGGGAGGTGTCCCTGCCCATGGCAGGAGTGTTGAAACTACTACTTTAAGGTCCCTTTCAACCCAAACCATTCTATGACCCATTAGGGCAGCACTGGCAGTGCCAAGAAGTCCACAACACAGATTCACCTAAGACTGCCCAGAAGTGCTGCACACAGTCTTGGGTAACACGCTGCAGAATTTGTCAGAGTCCTCTTCACAAAGGTTTGCAAGCTGAACACAAAACTCCTATAAGACTTCTATGCCATATTTAACTAAGGAATATATAATGCTTCATCCAGGAATTCCACTGCACTGCCCACCATCAATCCCAGGTTGTGACTAGGTCTTTCAGTACTTCACGACTGCCCAGCGATTACCTGATGGATGGTGCAAAGTGTGCTATGACCCACGGTACGTGCTTCACAGGTCCTTCTCACTCAGCACCTAATGCACTCAGGGGCCTGAAATATAGGAGCTAAACTCCATAAGCAGTATCCCTATTCAGCCTTTCCTTCTACAGCATGCAAGGCCAAGAAGAGAGATACACAGACAAAAGCTTTGAAACATGCCATAATAAAAGCTTTCTTCAAGTTTACCATAATTCCAGGTTTTCCTAACTTTTGAGGGTTTAACTTTTAACCTTGACTGTTTCAAATACTTTCTGGATGTGTAATTAGGCATTTAAATTACATATACTTTCCTTATTTTGTCCGCTTTCCCTTAACCTCTGTCTATGTTTCTGTAGTCAACAAATGAGTGCTTTGAAGCAGGGATTATCCTTTTCAAGTATCTGGAAAGTACCTTGCATGGAAGTGTATAAAAGAAATCATAATAGAAATATTACTTTGTTTCCACTTTTATACTCCTTCCTTTTGGTGTTTCAGCCAAAGACCTCCAGGAAGGTAAATGCTGATTCCAGCCCTAGTCCTGTATGTAGTGTCACACAATACGTTTGCCTCCTGCCCTAATTACCTTACTCTATTTCAATCTCTTTCCCAAGCAGATGTCCATCTGTTACAGCAGCATTTTACCTCTGCTCAACTGACCTGTCCTCTAGGAGTGAGCCTGTATTGAATTAACTCAGCTTCATTTCAACTCAGGTATTCGTTTACAGCTGCACTTAGGGCTCCTCAACTAGCCCTGTCACGTCTACCCCCAGTGACACCATCACTTTTTCTTAACACAGTGAGGAAATCCAAGTGTTCATTTTGGGTATGACGATGACCAAGAGCACTCTAATGTGTGTATATATATACCCACTTACACATTCCTTATCCTCAGAAGCAGGCACTCCCTTAGAGATTTGGTTGAGGGGTGGGGGTCAGGGTAAGGGAAGGGTTGGTTAGGGGTGGTTCTTTTGCCCTGAGTTAGCTTAGTAGCCTCGAGAGTATTTCTGTATCCTCATATTTCATTGTTGGTGCCAAATACCCTACTGTAATACCACCGAAAGCCATCACTGAATTTAACTGCCTTCACAGCTGCTCCTTTGGAAAGCTGCAGGGCATGCAACTCGGCAGCATTCAGCAGCAACCCCTGCTGCAGTCTGCTCAAGATAAATTGTGCAGATTCAGAAATTCAAGACTCAGCTACCAACTTGTAGTCTCTTCCTTCCCACCACTCTAGAAGTTCGTCTACATGTTTCTAAGTTGTCAGTATACAATGAACACATGCCACATCCAAAGGTGTGCTGTTTAAAATCAACACAACAAGAATATAGTCAGCATAAAACAAGCTCTGCAGAATCTCTTAAGCAAAACTGCTGCTGAACAGTAATGTCCAAACCGAAATTTGAGCGTAGGACTTTTTACTCTTCAACCATGGATCTTTACCCCAAGTCTATTTATATTGGATTTCATTCCACACAGATTCCACCTTGGAAGCTCCTTGCTGCTCTGAACCCAGGATCTATAGAACGACAACAAAACTCAGCATAAGTGTTTTGCCTCTATATGTGACAGAAATGACACACAGGCTTCTCATCTGACTTACAGGAGAATTAGTTTGCACAGGCTGAAGATCTGATTCAGCACACGCAGCTGTTCCCAAACTTGGGATGCCAAGTGAGGTCAGCAGTAATTAAATCTACGGCTGCATGGCTAGCAGAAATTCAGTTTTATCCAGGATCTGCAGGATGAACTTAGCAATTCATAAATATGACTGAAAGCAAAAAAAGCGGCTACTTCTATGTTCATGTATATTAGGTAGCAGCTTTATAGAGATTATGTAATGTGGAATAGCAAAGGACTACTCTCACAGGATGCCCTTTCCAGTCTTAAATTTCTGCATAGAGACTATCAGAAAAGAAATACTGCTCTGAAATTTACTAGATGTGATGCAGTAAACTAACTTTAATACAGAATAGTGCAAAATACCACTGATTTCCCAGAGCACATCTTTGTAGCACACAGTTTTAAAAACATGCACGGGTTTAACATCCGTAAACACCCTCATGTATAAAAACTAAAACTGTAGAAGACTCGCTCTCTCCCTGTAGAAAGCAAAGCTTACATCAGAAATACAGAGCTATTCAGGAGGTGTATGTAGCAGATCTGCGGCAACTTTTTGTGAGTTTCCACAGTAAACTAATCTCCTCCGCACACAGGGTGAATCATCTGTGCTCACCAGTATTTGCCCCCAACACCCTCAAACTTTTCTGTGCCGTTGTGAGACAGATTTACACATGAAAACAGACTGTGAGGCTTTAGGATTTTCAACCAATTTCACGTGGAAATTCACAATTACCACGTAAGTAATAAAACTGAATTCATCAGCACATTGCCTGCTGGTAAGCAAGTATCAGTGACTGATGTGCATAGCTCTAGGAAACTGCAAAGTAGAAAGGAAAAAAGCTTAGAACTATGTATATTGGATAAACCAAAGGACTAATTTGTAGGCAAGCTAAAGACCTAGGGTTTCAACAGAAATTAATGCAACTGTTTCCAGATGGAAACTTGGGGAAAAATCTGTTCAGTGTGTCTAAAACAGAAGGACAAAAAGATCAGGAGGCTTTAAAAGTGTTAGATGAAGCAGGACAAGGAAAAAATTATTTCCACAAAACTTTCTTTACTGGTATGAATAACATACTCCTGGTTTGCACAGGTGATGCAGATTGTTTTTTCTTAATCTTCTTCATAAGTTTATCATCTACTTGAAAAACACTATAATGTTTTAAAACAGGAAGTTCATCTTTCATACTTAAAAACTGAGTGGTGTATAAAATGTCTTTCAGCACTAGCACAACCTTTTTTTTAAACATAGTTCTCCTTTTTAGAAAAAGGAGAGGAGATTTTCTATGATTTTCTACTGTTCATTTCAGGTCTCCTTATGAACAGTGCACTCATTTTGCAGTTTAAGCCAGTAAGATCCAGGATAACCAAACATTTCACTGGTGGCAATTCTGCCCAGAGTTGGAACACAGGCTTGCAAGCAAGATATTTATGCAAAGGAGAACTTCCTCAAAGGATGGTAGAGAAGACTTGCCTTCTGTTTTCAGCCCTTCCCTTACATATATACTCTTCATAGGGACCAGGGTTTGAAAAAAAGGCTTTCTGATCTCCAGAAGTCTCTGACTTCTTGCTTAATCTCCACAGTGAGTTCAAAAAAACTTCATATAAATAGGGTCCTACCTAATCACAAACACCTTTTAAGTCCACACAAAAACTCTCTAGGTGGTGTGATTAAGCTCTTGCCATACTGATTCTATAGCTAGTCATTACTTTCAATGCTTCAACATTGGAAGCATTCACAGTAATGTTGGAAGGATCTTTGAGCAACCAATATAGTGAAAGATGTCCCTGCCCATACCAGGGGGGGCTGGACTAGATGATCTTAAAAGGTCCCTTCCAACCCAAACCATTCTACGATTATAAGTCCCTAGAATTCAGAAATCAGTTATTTATGCCTATGCCATCTGAAGGTACCAAACAAGTCATGTATTTCAGAAGCGACAATCAAAGCTAATTCCAGCCAAAAGCAAAACTGCAAGCTGCATGAATGAAGCCAGCCTCTCCATACAAATCAGTGGCAAGCACAATGTTCCACCATTAGAGCAGTCCCATTCCCACATCACACACTGCCCAAAACCATGGATGAGCTATGCATGTAACCACAAGATAAGCTTTCTCGAGCAGTAGAAATGCTGGTGTTGCCTGTTTCTCAGGCTGCAGCTTCATAGATCACAGAATCACAGAATGTCAGGGATTGGAAGGGACCTCAAAAGATCTCACCTCCATAGCCTTAGCCTTACCAGTGACATGGCTGCAGGAAGGGGTGGCTGCTCTGCCTATCAAATGAAGCCATCTGTGCTTAAAGCCCATCTCTCCCTCTCATGCCAGGACACAGACAGCAGTTAATCCCAGGACCCCAGTGATTCAGCAGGAAGCACAGCCCAGAGGTGACTGTGTGACTGAGGGGATGGCGAAACACGGCAGAGGTGCAGGAGGCAGCACTGTGCACGTTCCCCTTGGAAACCATATTCTGAATTTAGCCAATCTTCAACACACACAGTGTTCTCCAGCTCCCCCAAAACACCAAAGTGACCATGACGTGAAAAGCTAGTTCTGTATTTCATTTTGCTCCTCATACATGCACAAGGCATGACACAAGTGGCTGGGGCACCACCCTGACCCTTCTTAAAACCCTAATTATTAAAAGTCATCAGCAGGCTAACAGAAATGCTGGACCTCTCCAAACAAAATCCTCTTCAGCAACTGCCTGCAGAAAATTCTGGCATTTAGGCCATATGAATTTACCACAAAGAAGAGAAGAAAAATCACCCCTGCAAGTGCTGCATGGGCAGCAGTTCAACAAGAGGATGGGAAAGTGGACTAACAAAAGAGTGGTGTTATTCCTGATATGGTAATGACCCCATGTAGCAAAGACCTGTTTTCTATCAAATTAATGTTATTTAGTATGAATAATGACTATAACTAAAATTTACAGGTCACGATCAAGTAATCTTACTGAGAGGGAGAAAAATTATCTCAAATTTCAATCAAACATACTGAACTTTTCTTGAGTCTGTTACGGATCCATGAAAAAACAGAGATGACGAACAAGCAGACAGAGGTATCAGTTACATTTTGATTAGAATGGAAAACAGATGTGTGGAGATTATCGCATGGAAGCTAAGGCAAGACCACTCTAGGATAATGAACATAAAGGTTAGTTCTGGCTCCTTTAATACACCTGAACACGCACCAGTTTACACCTTGGTTTTCACATCAGAATAGATTTATTAGGGCAAATTCAAACCTTCATTAACCCCTCAGAAAGACCAGAGCTAAAATTATACCCCATTTATACTTAAATTTTAATTCAGAGTCTGACTAGCTAAACTGGTGTGTGGGCCTGTGCTGACCATCACAGTCATAGACTGTGAACAACAGCAGTACATGGAACAGGAGTAGTTAATTGTCAGCTACTCAAAGCATGTAAGAGGAGTATCAGCTGTGAAGAACTGCTAAAGGAGCATCCAACACTGACCAACTGGATGATAAAAATTACAAGATGAAATTCTGTGCAGAAGTGTTACACCTTTTTTAAAAATAATAATTGCCTAAACTTTCCATATTATTATGGCCTTGAAATGAATTCTAGCACTTATAAGGTGCTCAGGTAATATCAGTTCTGTAGCAACTCTTTTTAACTGCTCCAGAGCTAAATGATCATGGGAAGTATTTTAAGAGGAATACAGAACAAAGCAGAAAGCATCATTACAACACTATATAAAGAAATTGTGTGCCTGCATTTTCAAAAGGGGTACTTTTGAGGCTCTCAAACTCAAATTTCACACATAACAAAACTGGAAAAGATAGAAAGAACTGTGACAAGGTTGATTTATGGTAAATAATTGTTGAAGTGTTTCAAGGAAGCATCATGCTGTGCAGTCCAGCTTCCAGCGGAGGAATGGCCACATAGCTCATTCCAAAATCTTTTACAGGGATTTCCCATTCTTTACAGGGATTTCCACCCTGTAAAGCAATGATCTGGGGAGAAAGCAGGAAGGGAAGAGAGAAATAGCTATGAAGCCTTCAACAGAAAGCTGAAGGGAATTCCTTTTCCAATACAGCTACAGGGTATCAAATTGAAGTTTCAAGTCCAAAATAACCAAAAAGAGCTGGTTCCTCACTCAGACTGCAGATGAGCTCTTGGAACTCATACCTGTGGTATTTTCTAGATGCTAAAAGTTTGAAGGGTTTCTGAAGAGCAGCTGGGCAGGTTCCTCAAAGGAGGATCCACAGAGGGTGACCAACTGTAAAGACACCACCTCAAGTCTCTGAAGCACAAAACTAACAGAGGCGGAAAGCATTCTGGTGGAATACTTGTTCTCTTCTAACATTCTTCAATTCACCAACCATTACCAGCTGCCAAAGAAAGAAGTGGGAGGATGAGGGAACCAGCCTAAACAGAGTTTTGATCTGATCCAGCAAGGCCATTTTGTTCTATAAACCATTTGTGATTCACTTCATGCTTGCCCACTCTTTGAATGAGCAAAGATTAAAATCTTTCAAAAATTGTCCATTGGGAATAACCTAAATATTTCTGGAAAATAAACCTCCACAAAAAAAAGCAATGACCTTCATGGTTTCTTTTGATCATGTAAGATAACAGAAATTAGCTCTGCACTCACTTCCACAGTACCTGTTGGCCATATGTGCTTGCAAGTCTGTATTTCATTAAGCACAATAGCAGGACCATGTACACACACACCTTCCCTACAGACAGCTGCCTCCTGAGGATACTCAGAGTTATTTCCAACTAAATTATTACCTGCTTATTTTTCCAGATCCGCAAACTCATGCTGCAAGATCTGAGTAGATCAGATTCTTTCTACTTGGTTGCTGGGGATTAGGAAGAATTTTCTTTTTCTTTCTTTTTAGGAAAGAGAATAGCTTTTTATGCTTTTATCTCAGTTGTTACCAAGGAATGGTCCCATAGATCCTGCCCATAGACTCCTTGCACACCAGTCACTAGGCATGCTAGTCACTGCACATGCTGCTCAAAAGAACATGGTAATAGATTTCAGAAGAGAATCAGGGAGAAAGTATATTTAAAGAAAGGTGGCAATAAAAAAAAAATTTAAAAAAAAAAAAAATCAGGCTGGAAGTTGCCAGAGCTGAAAGTAGAGGTGTCTAAATAACCAACATTTGTTCTGCAGGTAGCCAGAGGTGTTCATTCCTTCCCTACAAACATAAGTGGCACACCACAGCCTTCCTACCTGTGCAGTTCAGAGCCACCAAAAGTACCAGGCAGTTACCTCATTCAAGAGAACATGGGACAATAAACACAAGACTGAGAAAACTGGGCTATTCACTAACAAGTCCTTAACAGAAGTATTCCAAATCAAAATGGAAAAGAAATACCTGTCCCCGGGAGAACCCATTTTTCCAAGAAATGTAATTTTCTTATATTTGACCAAGACTATCAAGGAAATGAGACTGAGAAACATAATCCTAATAACATCAAAAAGGAAGAACTGAACCAGTTACTTGCAGGACATTTGAGGAATCAATGAAAGAACATGAATATTGTCTTGTTCCCTGGCATGTATTCTGTTAGGTCAAATTTAAATCCCTGAAAGTCATAAGCAGGCTGCCTGCTTCACCAGCCAAGAGGCAGGGGCTTGGGAAACTTGGGTTTGGGGGAAGGAGCCAAGCATTTTCCTGTAACATCAAAATAATCAAAGCCCAAATCACATAAGGTGCTCCAAAATGGCAAACACATATCTGTGAGCAAACACTCCATCCACAACAGCTACTTTTATTCAGAAATTAGAGGTTGACAAAAGTAAATATAAGAGTTTCTCTGCATAATTTTCATGTTACTTAATCCCAAGGAATCCATGAAAAGAAAGAGCAGACAGATAGGAATCTGGGCTCTTTGTCCATACCCTGCTACTGTTTTTCTCCCTGGAGAAAACAAGCTATCCCTGACAAAAGCACTAAGGCTGTAATACACTCTAATATCCTAACAACAAGGTATAGAGCAGAGCAAAATGAAAAGCCCCATTGTCATGCATGGACAAGCATGCAAAAACAGTGGTACAAAACCCAGAGAGATGTGAGGTAGTCACTAGGACATAGTTGGGTCTCTGTAATGCTAGGTGTGATATTGCCTAACAAAACCAGAATGAGTAGGTGAAAATCAGAATTTCACTATCTATCAAGAAGCCAGCATGAAAAGGGTAGATGCTGTCATGCACCACAGCCATCTCCAATAAGATACCACATTTAAATGCCCAGGATATGCAGCCGTCTGAAAAATAGATCCCTTGCTTTCTTGGCATGGAGAGGACAGATACGGCTGCAGCCTGCAAAGCATCTCTCCTCTTTTTCCTTGTTATTCAGAGGAAACAGAAAAGATTTTTCCAGCTGGGAAATGCTGAAGTACAGTTGACCTGACCCTCAAGGGGCAGGATGGGTGAGAGCAGCCTGCCTGTCACCCGCCCGCCTGACAGCAGCAGCACAGGCAGCAGCAGCACAGGCAGCAGCCGTGTCTGGGAACTGCCAGTGGCGTGGTATCAGGCTCAGACGATCTTGCAATACAAAAAGTAACAGCAGCATTGGGAGAGACAAAAAGAAAAGGGATCCTCTTCCTCAGCGTTTGCAGCTCGGCACGTAACAGGGCAGGCTCTGCAGCGCAGGAAGCAGCTCGCTTGCTCTGAGGGAAGTCTTGTCTGAGCAACGTGCTGGGGAACCAGAGTAAAACTGGAACTTTCCCCTTCTCCCGGGAGGGATGAGCCTGCACAGCTGATCTCCATGAGACAGGTTGGTACAAATTATCAAAAAGCACCATCTCATTCGAGTGCAAGACCAGCTCTCTGTAAGGGTAGAATGGACCAGCTCTCAGCCTAAAACATCTTATGGGAGGTGAGGATTTGTCCAGGAAGTCTTGTGCTCTAACACCCAGGATTTCTGCCTCAGTCCTAGCAAAGCGCCTGTACACAACCACAGAGCAGACACCATCTCCAGTTGCTTCTGCCCATGCAATGGACCGTAGAGCCAATGGAAGTAACTCACAGCCTAAATCCCTGAATCTTACTTGCTCTGACCAAACTTCATTCTAGGATAACTTCACAGAAGTGATTCTAATAAGTAAATTTACATATACAAATTACATAGTAAATCCTGATAAAAACTAGGAAAAAAGAAATCACTGTAACTATTTTCAGAGTTTGGCAAAGAACCAGATGTCACTAAAAGCTGTTGTCATACAAGAATGACTATCAGGACTCTGGAGATAAAATCCAGAAAGGGACAATGGAGAGTATGTGTTCCTCTCAGCCAGGCAGTTCCTCTCCCTCATCTATTCCCTTTATGGTCAATGCAACAAGAGCAATTCAGGGCAGGAAAATAACAGAGACACTCTGAAGTGCCCTCTGCTCACCGATGACAGAGGGAGCCCAGTGGCTAGCACAGCTGCCAAGCCGCATGCCTGGCATGACTGGGAGACTGACAAGAGGAGAGGACTCCTGGCAGCAGTAAAGCTTCACCTAGGAATAAAATTATTTTCCCACATGCACCATGGTTAAGAGCAACTCAAGCAATGTGAAAAAAGAACTACACCCAGTGCCTTGAAACTCCATCAGCTGAATCAGACTCATAAGGCTCCTACTCCTCTACTGTAACAAAGAAGAGGAAAGCAGAGAGGAGGGAGCAACTAAGTCCAAGCTGTTTTCCTCTCATTGAGTTTTGGGGTTTGGGGGGTTTGCTTTTGTTTTTGGGGTGTTTTGGTGGAGTGTTGTAGGGTTTTCTTAGAGTAAGAATAGGAGTTCTCAGTCTTCTTTGAAGATGCAATTACAAAAATCCTTGTTCTGTGTAGCATGTGCTTTTCTGTTTGGTGTTTTGTTTTGGCTTTTCCTATAGAGAAATTTCAGAACTGTTTAGGCATTTCTGTGTTTGGACTGCTTATGCTTTGAGTCTTCCTGACAAGCATCCCTAGGAATGGATGCTGGAAACAGTGCCTGGTACCCCAAGGTAACAGACAGCTATTCAAAGAGGTACTGCCAACTCAGATAGTCCTCTAGGCTGATATCAAATTATATGTATTTTACTGGCTTTAAAATAAAAAGATTCAACTTCACAGCTATTGGGTTAAGAAAAGTCCCCCTAAAGTCCTAGTAAAGATATTTAAATGACTGAATATTGATCAAGTAGCCCAAAACACGCAACACAGATCAGAAAACCACTGACAACACCTGAAGCACAAATACACAATATAAATCAGCAAGACCATGGTGATGGTAGCATGTAGACCACCAACTTCAGAGTGAAAATCCAGGAGTCCCAGTCACTGCTACTGCAGCATCCCACAGTGTGTTATCTACTGTAACCACAGGTGCTTGTGTACTCATCTCTTGTACTAACTTTTGGACAGAAGCACAGCATGTGCTCCTACTAAGGCTTTAGGGCATCCCTGTGGCTCCCCTGTCCCAGCGTGCATCACCCCTGAGAATCATGGATATTACAGCAATACCTGATACAGGTACTATATAGGGAGGATTTTATTTCCTCACCCATTCTTTTTAGATCTCAAGTATTTTTAATATACTAGGAATTTTAATATATTGGGATTGATTACGAATTAGTTCTTAATTTGTTGTTGTCTATGTGAACAACAGATAGCAAAACTCCTTTGTGGAGGTTTTAACAAAGGTTTTCAGGTTAGTTACACGTTATTCTGGACCTTTTGCACAAACATAACCCACATTTTCTACAACAAAATTTTTTCTCAGTGCAACACCAACCATTTCAGCATGATAGCAGAAGGAAAAAAGCAGGGACGCCTTGTGATGTGTTTCTGATGCAGTTACAGGGGACCACTCACACATGATGCCCTAAGCAGAAGAGGCAAAAGGGTAATGACAGCTGGCTCCACTTGCCGGCATCATCACCATCCTGCCCTGCCTGGAACAGCTTGTCCAGCCCCCACACTCTGCAGAAGGAGCTCCACTGCTAAAAGAACTGAGGAAAACCCCAATTCTTGAGCTCGGGTGAGATCAACTCCAGGCCTCCTCCTGTGCCCAACCTGCTGAGAAGCTTTCCACACTCTCAGCTGTCCCTCTTTCACACAAAGTCAAGCCATAAGCAAATTTCTCCAGTGGCATTTGATGCTGAACAGGCTCTTAAATGGACGGTCAACCTAAATTTAGGATTACTGAAGAAGGAACACATCCAACATTTACATTTTCCTCCTCAGCACAGCAACAAGTCAACTTGATATGCCAGTTTCAGACATTCTGAAGTTATAACTGGCCCTTAAAGCCTTGTCAACAGCCAAAGAAACCCACAGAAACAGGTTTTAATTTATTTTTTGTTAAAGTATGGTTTACCAACACCCTCCTCTTCATGTTTTAGTAGTAAGACCAGAGCTAAATATTTAATGTCTGAAAGGTTAAAGGAAACCTGATATACCACTTCATACATACCAGACTCATCTCAAACTGCTAAATATGAATTGACATGGCTTATGACATCCTACCCACTTACAATAGCCTGCTGCTCAGCCACACTAACTTCTGCTGGGGTTTTAAATTAAGAGGTTGTAACTCTATCCCTTTGGAGCCCAAATTTTTATGTGCCTTGTTGAGGCTTAAGTAGGAAAAAAAGACTTAAAGGAAGCTGTTATCATTATTAAAATACAGGTGCTGTACATAAAAAAACCCCTAATCTACAAAACCAAACCAAAACAAAAAACAAACAAGAAAAACACAGAAAAGTGCAGCTCACCATTAAAAAAAAAATCTTGAAGACAGGAAAAGGTGTGAAAATAAAGGAAGTTTTCCACACTAGACAATATTTAATAATACTGACAATATTACCAATTAAACACTCAAAAAAATCCCATATCTTTCTTCCTTTTCCAGACAACAATACCATGATGCCCTCAATTTCATCAAGCTCGTAAGTAAAAAGCCATCATGACAAGTGGTGGGATTCCTCCACCACTAACAACCACATCTGACCATAGCATGTTATGAGCCCAAGATAATCATTTTATCTAAATTCTTTCAAAGAAACCATCGCAATATTTCACATTATAGTACACATTTTCTTCTTGACACCGGGTGGATTTGGTGGATACCTCACTTAAGTCTTATAGACGATAACATAAGTTACATCAGGGAACTGTGCCATCTACTTAAATAAAGCTCTTCAGTTTCTGGAGTATTTCTTTTAAGAAATAAACAAATTGAGAGGCACCCTGTTTACAAATTAAATCATCTTAATTTCTACAAAAATAAAAACAGCTGCACACGAAAAAGATGAAGAGGGTATAAATGAGAGAGAAATAGGATAGCTGAAGGCAAGAAAAGAACAGTACACATTATTTGAATGCCACAACGAGAACCTGACAACAGAGAGAAACTATTTCTTGACTGTTGAATTATGAGACAGTATATTTAGCATTACAATATCATAGTGAAAAAAGTTAATGAACCAGATGAAAAACCAGTCCAATGGTGTTATGAAACCATATGTATTTTACATCACCTTCCTTGTTGAGATGGTAACAAAACTTAACTCTCCTTTCAGTACAAGGACTTAACACAGCCCTGGTCTGAAAAGATGATAACCCGTGTACTTGTCCTTGGAGCGAGCTCATTAAAAGTTAGCAAGTGGCATCCATTTGAAGCATTGTTATCATGGGTTTGCACACTTTGCTTACCATTTTTAAAGAGAAGCAGTCCAAAGCAGACTGAAGATGTTCAAACACACATCTCCCGACCTTGTGTTTCAGTAACATGTATACATTCTCTTTTTTAAACTAATACAAAATAAATCATCATAAGGCATACCAGAGTACGCATCCATCTGTGGGACATGACAGCAACTAACGGGGGGGGGGGAGGGAATCAGCCCAGACATTCTTTAAGTTTAGGTGCTTCATTTTGTTTATTCTAACAAGTTTTGCAAGAAAAAGCTTAAAACAGGACTGAGCGGTGCATACAGATCTATGCAGTAAGTGGGAAGTACAAATAACTACATGGGAAACTACATGAAAACCAATAACAGCTATTGATAGGAGACACTGCATGAAATCTGTTATTTTATGTTCCTTTTAAGAAAACTACAAACTCCTACACTTAATGAAATTTAGGATACCCCTGTGAAAAATCTGCAGTAAACGTAAGTTTGTCATGTTCATACCTAGCTACATAGCAGTAATGATTTCTACAGATTCCTACCTTAGCAGGAAGGCTACAGTCACCTCTAAGCAAGCCACACAAGTCTCAGCCAAATAACCTGAGAGCTGCAAGGTGTGATTTGGGAGAGGCTGATGCCCAGACAATCCCCAAGGTGAGAGAAAGGCCACAAAGTACAAGCAATGCTGAATGGGAGCTTTGCATCTCAACGTGGAACTCCAAAATCCCAGTTATGCAGCATCATCAGTAGCAGAACAAGCTGATGAGGTTGCCCTGATCAGAGTTTTACAGCTCTGGCATTCATGTGTTTTTTGTCCAAATCCCCCCTGCTCACTATACACACACACACACACATAGAGACTTCTTGAAACATTTAACCACAAAGAGCTCTCACAGGTCACAGAGGACCAGCTTCAGCCATATCTCCTTTAGAGTTGCACAGGAACACCTAGAGACAATTCCTAGGCTGCAGTCATTTATTTACTGGGCAAATATTTCTGAAAAACTAATTGAAGAACATGGAAATTCAAAATGTTGTTCAAAAACATTGCTCAAAAATGCCTAAATCATCTACTGAAATAATCAATTATTTGCTTTCATTAAAAAAAAAAATATCTGAAACAAATCTAAATAGCCTTGTGTTGGCAGGTGGGAAGCAAAGTATCATACTAATTTTCCTTCCTGGCTTTGAGGAGATAGCTACCTTTAAAGTACCACTGAAGGAGACTGAGGATTGCTTGTTTTGAAACAAGATTTGTTTTAAATCTCACTATGTTTTAAGAGTCAGAAGTAGATTCCTTCTCCCTTGCAAATTTTTACACATTGTAAAAGAAGAGAATTATTATGGAAATATAAGTTGTCAGGAAAAAAAAACCATCAGAGAGAAGATATTCCAATTCAAAGACATTTCACTTGATTTCTGCAGCACTTCCCAGTGCAAGTGGAGTCAGATAAGCTTTCACATTTTAACACAAAGCTTCCCAAGATGAGAAAAGCATCCCACTAGCACACTCCACAGCAGTCCTTTCAAACCTGGAACAAGACCCTTTAAAGCAGGAATCCACTGCTTTAAAGCAACAACCCACTGCTAATGGTGGCCTTATCTGCTCTACAGCTTCTTGGTTCTTCTTGCTGCAAAGCCTATTTTAAGGATTATGATTTAAATGAAATATGCAGAGACAAATCTTGAAAGTTTCCCTGCTTTGCTCAAATGCCCTCTGAAATCCTACGGGACTGGTCCAGAGGTTTCTCAGTGAGATCACAGAGGGCAAATCACAGGTTATGGGGAAGTACCGTGGTTCATCCCCACAAAGGAGGCTGACTAAAAGCATGCACAAGGAATATAACAAAAGTCTAACATTTCAGTTTAAAGAGGTGTACATTTTTAGAGCAAAACCACAAGTTATTTATATGGATAGATTTTCACAAAGCAATCTGATCTGGGAACCAGGGGACTTTACTTAGAGCATCTGTGTTCCACATTCTCAGGAAAGAAAATTTAAATAATCCTAAAAAGTTGAAAAAGGTATTTTTATCATAGCCTTTGCAGCTATTTCATGTTTCACTCAAATTGAAAGAGAGCTGAACCAGATATCTCCAATCACATCTGGAAGTAGGCTCCAGTACTGTGTGCACTGTCTTAACTAGAACTCAAAATTATTCTATTAAAAAAAGCCTAACCCTTAAAGAAAAAAATCCCCCCAAGCTCTGGCATTCCTTTTCACATTTTTTCAATTTGTGTGATGTCAGTTTACATCTAATAAACATGTTGTTTATTATGTTTATTTAAGCCAGGACTTTTACCAAGTTACAGCAAGAGCCATTGGAAACATATCATAATTACAAATCCATAATGCATGCAGGATCCCTGTGCAGCACCATTAAATCCATTAATCACCATCTTTACTGTCCCAATTATGCTAAGAAGATATTCGATAAAGCAATTTCAACTCACCTCTCTCTCACTCCTGTTACCACCAGTGCAAAGAAGGCAAAACCACAGCGCTTCCGACAAATTCTCAAGGCACCTCTTTTGTTCCTTTTAAATTAAATCTGAATCAGTTGCACGTTTTGCTGAACTGCTAATGCTCTCCACATGTTCCCTCTCTCAAACTGAAAATGTTTTCTACTAGGAATGCCTAACACTGCATAGAAAACTATAAAATGCCCTTTAAACAGCCCAAAGTACCTCTTTTTCTTGAGATTTTCATTGGAATATATCAATCACTACTTGCCCAAATGAAGAGCTCATAATGCTACATTTAAATTTCCTTTAGGAAAACTTTTTTAACTAGACTTTTTCTCTTAATGTATTCAGAAACTCCCTTACCAGAAAAAGAAAGCTATTTTAAATACAATAATTTCAATACTTCCTTTCAAAAAAAAAAAAATCAGAAAGTGTTAAAGTATGAACTAGAGGAGCTTCAGTGTGTCCTCAGCGATGAGAACTCTATACTCTGGCACCCGGCACACCACAAACACACACATGCCAGACAGATGCAATATAGTATTTGTAGGGGGAAACATCTCAAACAAGATAGGACCAACAACATGGGTTGTAGGCACAAGCTTAACTCTGCCCTCAGAGAATGAAACACAACACAGTGTCACATGTTTCCTTAACTAGAATCCCACTGCCTTTTCCACACTACACTCATAAGAGGACAAAACACATTTTTTTTGTCCACTTCTGCCCATGTATGCTAACTTCTCTGCAACAAAGTACCAGATACAGTTATAGACTCGAGTCATGACTTAGTCTTCACGGTTCCACTGGGGCAAAACTTGTATCTCAAGCACTTGAAGGGACAGGTCATACTAGAAGGTCCAAGAGATGCATAAATAGTTGCAGAATCTAATCATATCTGCTGTAATACACGAAACAGTCCACGTAATGGATAACAGAAGGGAAAACTGTACAGGGAAAAAAGGACTAGCTGCATTCTTCAGCCATTACGGGACAAATAAAACCAGCTGGCTTCTACTCTCCTCCTAGTTACAACCAGCTTACAGCTTCCCTCAGGTATCCCAGAACAAAAGGAGCTCAAGAAGATATCAAAAGATACCAGGAGCAAGAGGATGTCAAAAAGACAATCCAAAGAGCTGCGTGGAAAGGCTGGGTTACTGGTGCTAGCGCTGCTGGTCAAAAGGCTGGAAACTGCCATGTGCAGCGTGGCAGCCACAGTGTCATTGACTTGGGAACAATCCACTGCTGAGCACCCATGGAACGATGGGGAAGGGCAGGCATGCTCCAGGTCACCTGAGCACCGTGCTCTGATAAATCTGCAACTGCCCCTGTGCAAAAGTCAATACAATGGGATTATAAAGTGGTTATAACAACTAATGGAGCTATATTCTATGTTTAGCAAGACTCTTGCAGTAATATACTTGCACGTTGTTTAGGGACCCTGCTGGATCAAGCTATAAAACATATTTCACAAATATCTATGCAAATTATTTTTAACTTATAGACAAGTACTGGAACATCTCTCTTACAAGGAAAGGCTGAGAGACCTGGGGCTGTTTAGCATGGAGAAGAGAAGGCTGAAAGGGGATGTAATCAGTGTTTATAAATACCTGAAGGGTGGGCATCAAGAAGATTGGGCCAGTCTCTTTTCGGTGGTAGGACAAGGGCCAATGGGCACAAGCTAGAACACAGGAAGTTCCACCTAAACATCATGAAAAATTTCTTTCCTGTAAGGGTGACAGAGCCCTGGAACAAGCTGCCCAGAGAAGTCGTGGAATCTCCTCCTCTGGAGACATTCAAAACCCACCTAGACGTGTTTCTGTGTAACCTGCTCTAGGTGACCCTGCTCTGGCAGGGGAGTTGGACTAGATGATCTCCAGAGGTCCCTTCTAACCCCTATCATTCTATGATTCCATGACAGATAAAAGAAAGACATTGCATAAATACAGGAAGGAGCTATAACCATACATAACTGCCATTTTATAATGCGAAAACATTTTAAATAACCAGTTGAGGGTTGGGGGAGTGGTGTGGGTGTGTTTGTTTTGGTTTTTCTAATAATAAACTAACACAAAGGAGAAGTAAAATTTAAAATACACCTTGCAATATTTGCTGACCTTCCAAGCTACAGTACTCTGAGCAATCCCAGGCCTATACATGCATTCAGAATTACATCAACCTTTGTTATTTGCATTCTTCTTGTATTACAGCGTATTAACACCTGAAGCTCATGTCAAACTTCTTTTGGCAAAATCATTTTAAGCCATTGTCATGGGTCCCTGTTCAATCTCATTCTCAGTATTGAGAGCAACACTCCTGATTCCTCATCACAGGCCGAAGTATTTTAAAAGCGGACCTGGAACACTCTTGGGCTAGATATCTAAGAGTAAATGGTGACTTTTCTCTCAGAGACCACCTCAGATTTTGAGAGAAAAACTATCAAGAAGCAATGAACAGACAAAATGAAGCAGCAGCTGCAAACAGAGCTGTCCAAGCAAGGACATAATGAATAAACCAAGTCACTCTCCAGGAATAGTGGAGCTTTTAAAGATTTTTAAAACTTGATTATCAAAGAGTTGCTCTGACTACAACCTTCTATTTAGTTCCAGGGGATAAAGTTTTTGACACTGTTGGTGTTTGTCCTGTAAAGCTACATCCCCATTTACACTGGACTTTATCAGGGCTTCAGCTGAGCCCTATAATTGTTAAATATATGCAAATTAAAATTATGTTAAAACACAACTAAATACAAACAAGGAAAGTCAAACAGGTGCCAAAACCAGAAAAACTTTTACCACAGGTCAAATTTGACAGACTGTGGAAAAAAACCCCACCAATTGACACTGATTTAGGAATTGATCTTCCTCTGCTAAGATCTTTTAGTATCAATAAGTACAAAAGTATATCTACAATTTTCAATTAGTTATATTTTATGAACAACAATAGTTCCAGCAATAGTCTTTTGATAGAAAAAAATCATAAATATTGCAGTTTGTACTAAAATGACTTAGACTTTATTGTTTAAATTACCTTTTAATTAGACCTGGCAATTTAATCAGGATAAGACAAAATGTGAAAAGAAGTAGAGTGTTTTTTAAAACAAATTTTGTTCCTCCATGCTGAAAAGTCCTTAGTGTGAACATACAACAAGAACTCTAATTGAGAGGAAAATAAAGAAAATGTTAATGCATCAAATTGAGAGAGATGCTGAGATGCTCAAGAGTGACTGGTATGCAATAGGGCAGAAAATACCATTCACTAACAGTTTCCACACTCAAGTTTCCCTGATCTGCTTAAAACCAAAAAAATCCCACCCCACTTGACATAGGACTTGCTAAAGCTTACCAAGTCTCATAAAATATTGGCCTGTAGTCAATACATCCTCTGACACTACAGCACAATAATTCCCAAGAGATTTGAAGTCACTAATTATGGAAAACTTTATCTGGACATCCAAACATAAACACTTGTGTAATTCCCACAATTTAAAAGTACAACATGATAGGGAGAAGAAAAAAAAAGTTTCATCTTCCAAATGGGAGAGTTTATGACAGGAAAGCTGTTTCTTTATACCTCTCAGCTCTTAAAAGCTAAGTAAAACCTTGAATGCAAGGATGACAGGAGGCTCAGTAGCAAGGGCACTACAGAACAAACCCCATCTTCTCAGAAAGCTGTCCTAGCTACCTACAGGAGACTTTGCAGAGTCAGTAACATTGCTAACCACAATGCTTTCCAAGGATATTGTGAAGACTGGAAGAAAATAGACAAAATACGACAGTTTTATTCCATGTTACACCATCTCAGGTTGCTCTAGCTCCTGGCTTCTACTCCAAATATGTAATGCATCTTTTAATCTCTAAGCCTAACACTTATACTTCAAAAAATAAGTTAATGGGCAACTGATGTGAAAAGCACAAGCAAAATGAAGAAAAGTACCCAATGTGCCCATGACACAACCCTCCTATTCCATGTCAAGTTTAACTGCCAGACACAGGTCACCAAACAAGGCCAGTACTAAGGAACTGTAGAGTGTCCCTGACTCTTTCAAACTATCCTATACCAAAAAATAAGACACATTTGATATGTAGAAATTAAAAACAAAAGAAGAGAAAAGAAACTACATTACATCAAGCTACAGGCTGGAACAAAACCTTACCCTAAAAATCTAAAACTTCAGCAGGGGGGTTGGAAATTAGAGCCAGATCTTGTCTTTGGCTTTCCCGCCTATAACGAACCAAGCCAAAAGTCCATATCCAAACACACCTCTGCTCTAGGAGTTTGAAATCTGGACTCAAGTTTTGCAGCCTGGCTTCCTCTGTACTCACCACTGAATGCATCACTGCTGCCAGGGAGTAACAGAACCTGACAAAGGAACGCACTTTCATACAGGAACAGTTAAGCTCCACGCACGGTAACACGCCCAATTGCCCACAGTGAGCTTGACTGCAAACAGATAACAACAAAGCAACCACACGTGGAAGCTCAGAACTCAGTGCACTCTAATTCCTCGATGGCTGCACTGGACAAAAAGTTTTATATGAAAATTGTTTTTATAAAACCTCAATCCAGGAAACATATGAAATCTTGTCTGGCTGCACTGGTCTGTTTTGCCAAATATATTCCCAGACCTAACAAGAACAAGCTTCTCCAAGCTGTTCTTAATTTCATTCACATTTATAAAACCAGCCTAGACTTTGCAGCGTCCCTGTCTCTCCTCTAAGGCTTCACGCGTAGGTTTGCTCTACTGCACTTCAAGTCAATGGCAGTGGAGGAGAATGTTCCTGCACGAGGCAGCCTAGAGATCGCTCTCAATGGGAGGTATTCGAGGAATTCTGTAGGTTGCTTATGCTTAGTTCGAATTCCCAGAAAGGACGTTTCATAACATATCCTGGGGGCAGGGGAAAGAAGTTTCATTTTATTTAAAGCCTGAATCCTCCAACAGCAGCAGCACTGTGGAAATAATACAAAACTAACTTTCTCATCCTCCTTTTAAAGAAAATACCTGTATTTCAATGCTTCAGCTATGATCTCTTGAAACAAGACCAACAAGATAAATGTACTAGGGTGCTGAATCTACTATGGGGAAGTTGAAAATAAAACATGCAACTGCAGCACATACACATAGGATTTTTTTTTTAAAAAAGTCACCCATAACAACTATCGTAACACCATCAGAACATGCACGTTAGCTCTGCCACTAACACTCCATGAAACCCCCTGCTCTGTAGAACACTGGAGAAGATATCAACACCATCAGAGCACATCAGCCTCCATGTATGCAACCTTAAAGCTCTTACGACATGCACATTATGACTTTCATTAGACATTTCCTCATGACAGCATTGTTTCAACCAGGGTTTTTAAGACACCGACGCTGTGATAAAAACAAATATGTGACCAAGACCTGCAAGGTGTGAAGTAACAAACATTACATTCTATTAAAATGCCATAGTTAGCTGTCCACCAACAGTTCTTCAGATCCCCTTCCCAATTCAGAACACAGCCTTCTTTCTCTATATGCGCAAGGGCTGTGGCAAGACAGATAATCCAAGATCCTCCAAAGCATCCCCAACTATCACACTTTGTTGTCAAATGCTATATACTTCCTTGAGCTGTTTAACATAGTCTAAGGGTAATGTAACCAATACAACCTAATTTCAGCATGCAACAAACAAAACAAAGAAATCAATTTATTGACTATTATTCTCAGCTTGGAACACAGTAAGTCTGATTCATACTCCCCAGATTTACTTCTCAAAGATCAGTTCTGTTTATTTGTTCTCTTTCAGGCATATGGAACTTCACTTACCAATGCATGCATGGACTCTCACCGACAGCTGGGTCCTCAGAATTATACTGTGCTTCTTGCCTCTCCTAAAATGAAGAGAAAAGAAAGATATATAAAGCTGTAGGGAGGAGGTAGATGAGTTGGGAATCGAGGAGTGAAGCTGAACCTCAGAGAAAAGGGTGTGAGGTGAGGGAAGCCTTACAAGTTATGTCTTCATTTCTCATCATCCAACTCTATCTTAATTGGCAATAAATTAGTTTTCCGCAAGTCAAGCCTGTTTTGCCTATGACAATAATTGGTAAGTGATCTCCCCATCTTAATTTCAATCAGTGAGGTTTTTTATCTTATTTTCCCTGCCTTCTGTTGAGGGCAGAGTGAGAGAGTGGCTAGGTGGGCACTGGGCAGCTGGCCAAGGTCAGTCCACCACAATAGCTCTCTAGAAATCCATATTAAAGAAGCATCAGCTGTTGACTGCACATTTTAATTTTCACACAAGTATTTTAAAGCTACATATAGTTAAGCATTAAAGGAAAATGCAAGGTCAAACAAGAGGTTGCTTACACTTTCACAAATCCACTCATGCACCCTAATCAGTCTTTACAGCACAATGATAGATGTGTTTTTTCACGCGAAGATGCAAAACTGAGTCCTCTGGCTCTCAGTTCCATCCTGGTCTTAAATGGAATGACTCTCTTAATGAGCTGATACATTCCTCATTTTTCAGACAAATTAGTATTAACTGTATTTCTTCAATTTGGATAAGAGCACTGTTCTTGGTTTCTAAGTGCTACACCTGCAAACTGGCATCAGGACACAGCCAGCAGCTTCCCCCTGCTCCCAAACCTGCTCACCCAATGGAAGGTGGGAGGGTAAGAAAAGCCAAATGTCTTTTCCATTTGTACAGAAGCATATTTTCCCTCTTTCCTCTGAAACTAAAGATGCAATTCCTGGACGAGCAGCTCTAGGTGGCCCTGCCTGAGCAGGGAGAGTGAATCAGATGACCTCGAGATGTCTCTTTCAACCCCAGCCATTCTGAGATTCTGTGAATTTATCATGGGAAAATATGCAAGAAGCAAAGCTGGCCTCAGAACACACTCAGATGGAGCTTAGTCTGTGTCACATGAGCTTAGTCCCACTTTTATGTACAAGTTAGAGGCAAATTCATGAGCAGCACAACCTTCCTCAGTTATATACTTCATGACTCAGCTGAGAGATTTCAGGGTCAAACCCTTTGCACATATACCCAGCAGAATTTTTCACGGGCTCTGACTTCACTAGAACCAAACCACTATTTTCCAGATAAAGATTCTTTCCTCACCTTGTTTTCCTGCCCAGAGTTGTTTTGAGGAACAAAAATATTTTTCATTACCTTCAACAACAAAAAAACCCCAAACATGTTTTATATCATCTCCCTGAAAAATTTGCAGGTGAAGGGAGGTCAGTGAAGTAGTGACAGGTATCTTCAGGAAAATATTGCTCCCAAAAGAACATAAGGGAAAAAAGCACATTAAGAAACTGAAAAAATGGTTAACGTGGAACTATGTGCCTGCTAATAGAGGACTTAGTTCCAGTTTCAGAATGGCAACCTTTCTCTATAGACGAAAAAATTAAATAATAGAAAAAATCAAACTTAAAATGAAATTGCTCTTTAACAGACCTGCTTGAACATCATTGGGACAAAGTGGGGAAGGAGTGAACCTTCTCTTAATACTTTTGAAGTGCTAAGTAGCAACATGCTATTTCCCCACCAAGAGCTGCCTACTGTCTAGATGCTAAAGTTTCCTGGAACAGCTCCAGGTTTAGGACTGACTCTCTGCCCACCTAAACTCCTCCTGCCATTCTGGTTGGACACAGCCTTTGCCTGTGCTCACATCCTACAGATTTTTAACAGCTTCCCCTTCCTGCAGGGGTGCCAGGTCTCCTCTGCAATATTTAATTTGCAGGCTACCAAATTCAAAACACCAGTATTAGCATTGCTCATTGATATATCACCTTACTTACACAAGAGTTGTTCTGTTCTTACTAGGGTACACTGTAATTCTTAGAAAGACAATAAAATAAAAGACCTCTCCCCTTCCATTAGCACTTGAGACAAAAGAAGAAATCTCTTCCATGAAAACAAAAGAGGAACAGCTCAGGGATTAGGGTCTCCACCTGGGACAAAGGTGGTTTCATTTTCCATTTCCCTCTTGCCACAGCTTCGCTGCACAGTTGCGATCAAGGGCAGGCCACAGGAATGTCGATGTACCACATAAAAAGCCAGACCTCAGCTACTCTGAGGGCCTGAGCTCAGTCTCTCCTATGCCTTGGGTCCCTCACCTGCCAAGTAGGAAGCACAGCAGCAACCCAGCTCCTGCTTCTCTTACAACTCAGGTCTCGCCAAGCTCTGCATCACCCATGAGTATGCCTTCCATTCTATGTTCTTCATATTATTTCTCTTCTCTGATCATTTTATGACTATTTTTTGCTCTTCTGATACTACAAGATGCTAGCAAAAACTAACTAGGGCTTAAAACTTTCAGTTAGATGTCCTCGATAGCACTGGAACAGCAGGAAAAGCAACATAACAAAGGTATGGAAGAGTTAGTGCATATCTGACAATTAAAGCAAGTGTCCCTGCTGAATGCTTTTGACTACCACGCAGCATGAATAATCTTTTTGGAAAAGGATCATCTCTGAAAACTGTTACATCCACAATTCTACACACATCAGTTTAATGGCAAGCATTTTACAATAACAAATATCAAAAAAAGGGGTAACTTTAAATCCACCCATGATTTCACAGCTTCATGAACTACTGGCCAAGTAGCATTAGAAA
>VYZX01007965.1:38548-54555 GCA_013401335.1 Brachypteracias leptosomus | reverse complement strand
GGAGTGTGAAAAGCGGGGGGGGGGGGGGGGGGGGAGTTTGACCTGATTCCTGGGGGAGAGAAAGGGTGCTGTGGGACTGACAGGGCATTTGTGTTGAAAACAAAAAAGGTTCAAAAATATACTGCAGAAAATTGTTTCAAACAGGCTTCATGTACTAAGAACAAAACCTAGGCACGTAACAAAGCCTGTAATCTACTCTTAACTAAGGCTTGTAGCTTTCTTGGTATGGCTTTTTATAATACAATATACATTCTAGTGAGCGCGACGTGCTAGTATTTATTAAAAAAGGCCAAGAAGTATTTAATAGACTTAATTTAATACCTGCAATTTAGCAATAGTAGAGTGGGCAAATTTCACATGTTGTGCTGACATCACATTCTTGTTTAAATCTATGTTGGTATCAGCATCATTATTGCTACTAGATTAAGTTCCAGTCTTTGGAGTTACCAAGATACAGAATGTCTTCTATATTCAACTTCTCTAATAAGTTAACATAAACAAACACATGCCAAAAGCTCAGTGAGTGCATGTCTTCTGGGATATAAATGGTTTATTTTGTCATTGCTTATGTACTATATTACAAATAGTTTCACTCAATTATACATTTCCTAGATTTAATTTGTATGACATTTTGAAAATAGTACCTAGATTGGCTGTCTCAAATAGTCATTTGTTCCAAAGTAAAGCCTGTGTTTGAGCCTCGCAATTCCTTGACCAGAAGAGAAATACTGAGAATGTTGTGTTAGGAAGGAAAAAACAAAGACAGCATAAATAAACAAACACATCCATCCCCGTTCCCCATCCCAGTTTTCTTCTTAATGTTTCAAGGAAACTTTGAAAGGAATTTTTAAGGGAGTCTATTTTATTATGACACAGACAGCCCCCCTCCTCAAATCTATACTAAAAAGTTCCTGGTATCAAAAATAACATTTTAATGCAAATATCCACTTAGAATTTGTTGTGATTATTAGAAAGGAAAAACATAGTCACTTCCCTGTCAAAGTTCATCTTTGTAAAATAAGAGGAGAATGTGTCAATTAACATTTTCGATTTCAATGGTTTTTCCCCTTTCCTGATAAACCTTTCTTTCAGGGCAGACTTCCTAACATTTTGCTAAATACCAACATATCTCAATTCAACTAATTTAGTTTCTTTTAAAACAATCTCGTGCTTCTGAAAGCACTTTATCATTTAAAAGTGAAGTAGGAGATTACTTTTCATGCTTTCTTAATTTCTTAATATCTCAATAAAAGATCATTAGATCAAAGGTGTTAATTCTACAAAAGGTCGTGCTACACCCTTCTGGGTTCCTCCTGTTCTGCTTTCTACATGATACTTGACAATCATGGAAAAAGCCACAGTTTTATAGCACAGTGGCAGATATGCTGCAAGGGTTTTAATAATACACTCTAGTAACACAGTTGGCTTTCAAGTAAGCTTAGTATTTTTCTTTATACTTGCTCAAAAAAAATCTGTAGCACAGACCTCTGAATCCTCAAAAGGCCAGCAGAAGCAGAAGCAAAGTGTGGTGCTGTTAGGAGTAGTGACTTGAGTTCACAAACCACCTTGGAGCCTTTCAGTTCATGTAGATGAGAGACTGTCTTAAGCTCTACTCTTTTCTAAGGTCTATACATATTTAAAGAATATAAGAAAACTTAACCCTATAATTGCAGAATTGGATCTGATTCTTCCACAAAGTGCTACACACACTCATACAGCTACAAAGTTAAGTAAGTGAAACTCCCCAACTCTATGATCTATAACTTGGATTTTACCACTAGACCAATCACACTGGTGCCTGGACTTTAAGAGTGATCCATCTTGCTGGGGTGATTTTGTTTTGGTTTAAAATAAATAAATAATAATAAACAATCATACTCTACCCTCACAACAGTTTTAAACTAGCATATTCCTATGACCCTCATTTGACTTTGTTCCAAGCAAGGATTTAATCCTTTAAAATTAGTGTTATCCACCCGTTCTAGATTGGGATCATTCTGGAGAATAACTCAGAAAGAATAATCATTCAGTGTGATAGAAAGGACAATTACACAAGCCCTCTGAAAACTGTGTAGTCTGTTTGTGCATGTATGTGTTTTGGTTTTTAAACTACGAGGTTATCATTACCTTCATATCCCAGCCGAGCTGCTGGCAATGCAGCCTAAGTGTGGTGGCAAACAAATTCTAAACGTCTTGATTTAAACTGGCAACAGTAGTAAAGGGATTCTAGGTCTGGAGGTCCAAAGCATGGATCTCACCTTTCCACTTCCCTGTTACGTGCTGGACTAACAGCACAACTCATGTCCTTCCTTACCTAGCTTCCAAGGAGCACTGTGAAGAGCAATCAGCTCACAGCTGCAGCTTACATGTAACTTGCGAAACTTCACAAAACCCCTCTATGTTAGATAAAGGTTTCCCTCATCAGGGAAAACAAAGATGAAATTAGATACTGGCAAACAGTATAGGCACCTTGTCAATTTTTATTAGACAGGAAGGTTTCCACACCCCAGCCTTCAAACCCCTCCATGATCAGCCTTCCACACTGCTACTAGGTTCAGCATCAGTAAATCATTCACAGCAAGGTCAGTTCTGAACCAGGTGGTATCAGATCAGCCAGGCATCCCTTTACTTTATTCCAAGCCTCACTTGAAGTAATCTGATGGTACTTTCATTAGCCTTCACATCCACTAGCAATGCAAACAACAGGTTACTGAATCAAGCTAAACTAACGTCATGAGCTGTTGCCTGTTTATCTCAAAGAGGGCACAGGCTGGACAAAAACTAACCTCAAGTTACCAACACTGAAAACATTTTCAGACTTGGCCAGCATTTAAAGCCAACCTAACCTGACAACTTATCCTGTAACAATTCCACATCTACTTCTGCCTGATTTGACAACCTAACCACTACAAAAGCCTGTTAACACAGATTCTGTTCTTCATGGAAAGCCTTCAAAGCACTCGTGAGTAACACATGCTGCACATTTTGTTACAGCCTCTGATAGCACTCAGGTTTCTTGGTGGACCATCAGCTTTCTCCAATAATCACATCCATGTTTCTCCAAGAGGAGTAGCTTAATGAGAGCAGCATCCAACAACAATCCCTAAACTCAAGGAGTCACTGGATCCCATGAGAGAAGCCTGGACAACAGCACGCCACCAGAAGTAAACATGTGACAACAAACATGCTCTAAAGTCTCTTATTTTTGCAACTGACTTTCACATTTTCATTCCAGTACCCATCCAGGGAGTGGGAAATGTTTCTGCGATGGAGTATTGCCTCACAGTCACTTCCTCATTTAAGGCACTCCACATCAGCAGTGGAAAACAAACTATTCCTTGTTGAATGCAGAAGAGATGAAATTTTTGCCAGAGCTGAACCACTTAAGTCTATCAAGTCTTCCCTGAAAAAGGTCTACAAGCCAGCTCACACACAATAGGGAAAGTGTTTCTTAACTTGCTATTAATCAGACATCATAAATCCTAGGCTTTGATTTCAAAGCTGTTAAGATAGGGTTTGAGTGCAGCTTCAATACGATCTGCTTCTCCATTCAACTGCAGATTCAAGAGATGAAAAAAAAAAATAAACTCCCAACACTTAAATAAATGTTGTAAAAAAAGCCAAGGCGGAGGGGTGGGGGGGAGGTAGGAGCAAGGAGAGAGGAATTAAGAATCTCTCTGAAAGTCATCTGACAATCTTATCCAAACAAAGAACCTTTTTGAAGTTCTTCACAGATCATTATCCAATGATCCCACTGTCATGTTCAAGCTCATCTTATTCTCATTGGAAACAAAGGAGCTCAGGAAGCAAATACTTTTTTTTAAAGAGTCTTTTAAAAGACTAAGATTCACCTCCAATACACTTCAAAAGGAGGACAGTGCTAGTAACACTTTCTGGTACATGACAGGCAGTTGGAGGCAAACACATATCCTCATCTCCTAATGAAGTCAGGATACTTTCTTACCTCAGTTTTTCCATTTAAAAATTTAGCATGAAGTCAGAATGTGTCTGCACCCTGTTCTTGCAATACACTTGCAAGTCATCTAATTATTTAACATAGTGGTTTTATTCAGAGCATTCCTGGATGATAAAACATTTACTAAAGTAACAATCATTTGATAAGAGCGGCTAAAAATAAGTAGAGACTATTCAGATGCCTGTTCACTTTTCTTTAAAGAAAAACACCAACTTGACTAATCCAGGCAGAAATAATGCCAACAGAATACTCCCTAAAAAGAAAAAAAAAAAAAAAAAAAAAAGCAGGCAAAATCTTGCAGGTTATTAGTGTAAGCCACAGTATGCAAAGGAACAAAAGATGCTGAGACTCGCACATGGTTTATGTTCTGTGTTTGCCAACATGAATTTAACAATTAACTGCTTCACTCCCTATGAACAACCTATACACCACACAAAAAGTTACATGTGAATACCAATGAGAGGAAGAGCCACTGGCTGACACATCCTCACCCATGTAACTGTGCAAATAAGGACTACATATGGACTGTTACTACGAGCTGCTGTGTTTTTACAGCCACCTACTCGTCCCAAGCACAGCATTTACTAGGCAGGTTTTTCATCTTTCTTTTTAAGATGGAATCAGAATAGGATGTAAGGAGAAAGAAAATGAGAAACTCAAAAGTGTTGAATGAAAAACACAAGGGATTCGCAAAATATGCATTTTAAGTCATATTAATCATGGCTAATTATTTACTGCTAATGCTTTTTGAGTATATATCAGGAAAGGTTTGGGTGGAGCCTTCTGTGTATCCCTCCACAAGGCAATGATTTTTGCCAAAAGACAATGAATCACTCTCACACACTGAAATGTGTCAAGTTAAAACAGTGGGACATTTGTTCCATTTATCCTTTTCAGTAGTTTCTGTACAAGCAAACCTCAGAAGCTGGAAAATGAGAATCCCCTCCCCATCCCCTTCTCCTGCTTCCTGAGTCATCATGCTGGTTATTTCTCACTTAATGGCTTAATTTCCACACACTAAAGCCTTCTAACAGCCCCTAAAATATTTGAGGGTTGACTGCTGCTTTTGCAGTCAGCAAGTAATCATTTTTCAAGAGCTGTCCTTACTGATGAACAAAGCTGTGTCCCTTCCCACCCCAAAAGCTCAACCCATATAGAATTGTTTCCACCAGGTAATTTTCGGAAACACTGATTGCAGGATTAGTTACATCTTCTCTTATATTTTTGCATTAGAAAAACACAAACTTTGAGTTAGCAAATGGTGAAGAGGTTTGCATGAGAAATGCTATTTTATCAATAATATTGCTTCTGGGTAAAACATAAAACCAGAAGGTTCATTTCCTCACTTCTTGTCAACCTTGCATCATGTGCTACTGCAGAGATGGTATCACCTGACCAATGCTTTCCAATTCCCATTAGGATTTTCATGTAAAACCTCTTCACGCTTGGAAAGACAAATGCCTTAAAATAGCAGGATTTTGGAGAGGGGAAAAAAAAAAAAAAAAAAGGATTGAGAACCTACAGGACAAAGGCATAGAGGAAAGTAAAACAAATGAACCTCCACTCAGTGGGTTCACTTGATGCTTCCACCTGTCACTTGATGCTTCCACCTCTTCAGGCAAAGGGTCCCTCTGGTACTCCTAACCACATCGTGGACATAGAGTTTTGGTTGCAGGAGAACAAAGTGTCAGACCAACTTCATTAGTAGTTCCATAGTTGCAGAGCAGAAGAAAACAGCACCTGATTAATTCTTTTCATTCTCACAAAGGCCTCTGCTACCTGACCTAACTCCAACTTGTTGCACAAGAAAACAGCTCTAATTTTTTCGTAATTAAAATAAGCAAAAAACTGACTTAGTTTGTAAAAAATGGTTTTAATAAATTTTCATAAACTTTTCCCTTCTACTAGAAATTGTTCTTTAATACCCTGAGGAAAAAAAACCTTTATCTTTTATCATTTTTCAATTTAATTATGATACTACAAAGACAGCAGCCTGAAGAAGAGATGACCCAAAGTGACACAGAACACATTTCAAAGCAATGTCCTACTGGATTAATTAGCCAGTTATGCTCTTTTTCAGGATTTCAGGATGTCACCACTTTAACCAGACTCAGCAAGAACTATTTTAAAACTATCCTGCTTTGCAGTAGAACATGCATGCATGTATCTAAGTACATAAAAATAAATTCTACTTTGCACCAATCACTATACTTCTTTGGGTCTCTTTCTACTTTTTGGAAGTTTTCCATTAGCATCATATTTGGCAAGGGCTCCTTCATAACTCAACATGCAAGTTCTTAAATACAACACACTGCCCTCAGGCCACTTATTTCTCCATGTTGATTCCATTTAGGAAATGGGCTTTGCATTTATTGCCGGGCCATCAATGCTTTTGCTAGCGAGTGCAATTACTGAGCGGTAAATGTGAAATAAATTACTATTTTGCTGTATTGCTGTGGTCTTAACCCTGGCAGAAGTCATTAGTTTTCATGGCTTCATCACCAGAGATCCTGGGCTAGTCACAGATTTGCAGTGGTTTAAGCTGTTAGTTCACAACTGGAGGTTAAATTGAAGACACTTATTTTTATCAGAAGCGGATTATTACCTTGGTTTAGTCTGTGGTAAAATAAACACACCCCCCAAGCGCACAGACAGATGAATTCCCACGGGATAAACAGTCTGAGCTTGCTCACACAAATCTCCTTTGCGTGTGCGCAGGGCAGGAGCACCCACACAGGGGCTGCCGTGGAAGAGGAAGTGCAGCAAGTTCACAGCTTTTACTAATTACCCAGCACACACTCACTGAGCTGCCCACACGCTCCGGGCAATTACGCTGCAAGGCAGCGGCCCACAAGCTGCATCAGCATACAGTGGGTGTGCACAGAATCATTTACGTTGGAAAAGACCTTTAAGATAAAATCCAACCATAACCCTATTCTACCAAGTAGAGTAAGACATGCTAAGCCATGTCCCTAAGCATCACATCTATATGGCTTTTAAACACATCCAGGGATGGCAATTCAGCCACTTCCCCAGGCAGCCTGTTCCAGGGCCCGACAACCCTTTCAGTGAAAAAATTTTTCCTAATGTCAAACCTAAACCACCCCTGGCGCAACTTGAGGCTGTTTACTCTTGTCCTATCACTTGATCCTTGTGAGGAGAGATCAAATCCCACCTCTACAATCTCCTTTAAGGTAGCTGTAGAGAGAGATAAGGTCTCCCCTCAGCGTGGTGCTGCTGGTATTCAAGGTCTGGAACCTCAACTTGATGGCTTTACTAACAACAGGCGTTGAGTTCAGAGCAGTCCTACAGCACTTTCTGGCAGCCCTACCTGAACCCCCACAGATGATCTGTTTCTGGAGCAAGAAAGGGATTTCCCCCTCGCAAATTGAAGAGAACCACATTTCCAGGCCTTGAAGAGCTGCTCACTCTGCTTATAGCCTCATCATCGATGAGGAGGGCAGAGTGCAAATACAGCTATTACGAAGCTTCAATGTTAATAAAACTAAATATTTTTTAAATAAAACATTTGGCATCAGCTGTTTCTATAAGCTATTTTTATTTAAGTTTCCACCCTAAAGATACTGGACTCCTCAGCTACTTTCACATGTAAACCTGAATGCCAAATTAGACTATGTTTAAAAAAGGTTCTCCCAGGAAAAAAATGCAAGAATTATTCACACATTTTTTGGTTTGGCACTGAGTGTGGTACGTAATAGGCTGGGAGAGAGCTAAGCACAATGGTATGTTTGCAATACATTTTGCAATGGAAATAATTTAAGAAAAGCACTCTTACTGCATTCATTTGTCAGCAGTAATCACTAAAATTCAAAAATAGCAAATTTTCAAACGTTTCCACAGATACCTTGGTACAGATGTAGACTTTTTCCCCCCCCTCAACAACAGAGAGCTGTGAATAAACTCTAGGGCAAAGTGGCAGAGAAGGAGACACAGCTCATTTGGTATTGATAATCACAAGATAAAAATCATGACTCAAGATCACAAAAAAGGCAGCAGAAAAACATTTTTGCTAAAATAACCACACCCACAAAACTCCACAGGACAAAACCAGGCCACAGAATGTTTTAGTGCTTGACCTTTGAGGTATAGTCCCATATGGCAAAAGCCTTTGCAAGCTTTTGACACTACTTTCAGATGCATGGGGTAAGTTGAAGTGTCAGTTCCAAGAGCTGCCCACGACCTGACCCAATCAGGTCTACCAATCCCAGACTCCTCCTTCCCCAAAATCAAAGCTGCACAGAGGGGAAAGAGCTCATGAAGCAATGACCTGCCTCCTCATCCAAGCTGGGGAAGGCACTACAGCTGTTGGCTGCTTCTTAGCTGGAAGGAGCATAGCACAGCTTGGAAGACTGGGGGCACTAGGAAAAAGGCAAAGCCAACTCTCCTTCCCTTTGAAGTACATGTCAGCACATCAATGAAAGCAAGACTATGCAGCATCTCAACATTCTGTTGATTTCAACCTACTTGCCTGAAGGTTCTCCATCTAGACTGGAACAAAGTTGTAAGGTACACCGACTGCACCCCCATTTGACATCCTCAGGCTTAGACTAATGACTACAGATATCTGTCAACACTAACTTCTGCGCTTACTGTCACCCTCCAGCTCCCTCCTGGACAATCCACCAAAGCAGGCGGCCACAGATTATTTCCACAAGCCCATATGGATCTTGCAGTTTGCGTCTTTTGATGTGAGCAAAGTGGCTTGTAGTCTCTGACCTAGATATATGCAGTAAAGATTTACTTCCACACCATCGAGCCAGCTTTAAAAAGTTGAGAGTACATGAGAAAACAAGCCTTGGTCTGCAGCAACATTTATTCCAGTTTGCTATTATTTATTCAGATGCTTGTTTTCTAAATACATTTGACGTTCACAACCTTTAATTACAAAAGTGGTAATATTTTACTACTAGTTGGAAAGACTAATTTAACAACCATGTTCTTCACAAGATATCTCATCAAGAAGATCCACTGACAAGAAATCCTTATCTTCTAACTGGTCAATAATTTGTGTGCTGGAACATTCAAGTATTAATTGCCTCCATCCTACTTCCAGGGCACATCCTTCAAAGTCACGTCTCATTTGTCAGGCCCTAAGAAATACACACACATTGCTTAACTTCTTAATTACATGCTCTGGAATGCTCAGAGATGCCTTGTCTATTGTTCTGTGGCAGGGAAAGTGTATGGGACCTGTTATTTTATTCCATTTTGCAAGGAAAATCACAAGAACTCTGATAATTAATTTCTCTAGTTCCACATAGAGATTAATTTCAACATGCTATATAATTATTTTTTTCTTTTATAAATAAAGATCTTTTATTAGGATTAAACATTAAGAAGTCAAAAAGCCGCACAAAGTTTTGAAACCATGGGCAGCAGTAATAGCTATTGCCCTCAAACTTTGGGAGGGAAGGAATTAAAAAAGCACCAACTTAGCCATCCAGAAAAACAATGTATTTCATTAGAAACATGAAAACTTAATCTTTATGGCCACTTATTTTGCAATAGTAAAGTTTTAGCTAATCATTCACTTCAAGACGTGGTTCAACATCTTAACCTGATACATTATAGACTGGAATACTACTACCCTGTAGAAACTCTTATACCTTCCAAAATTTACCATAACCTCTCAGCTGTACAACAGCCTGAATACATCTAGACTCTAACCAAAGAGCATGAGAGGCAGCAGGAGGGTTCCAGTTAAGGAAATCCTTGGACACAAGAGGCTATTCAAGGCCTAAGAGAGTCAAGAACAAACACAGCGTTATTTGAGTCACTCTATCACTCAGCCGCACAAAGCATCATGTTCCTCTACACTTCTGAGCCTTTCTGGTTCTTGCACCTGGCTTAGTACAGATGATAATTGACATAAAAAGAGCCTCTTATGCAAAACACAAGTTTCCACACCCCATCTGCTCTAAGGGTGCACTAGCTTCCTAAACTAATTCAGCTTCTTGATAGGAAGAAACTTACTTGATTGGGATTTTATGTTTCCTTGCGGTTTTGGATTTTGTTAGGTTTTTTGGTTTGGACATTTTGCAGGGTGGGTTGGTTTGCTTCCTTTGTTGGATTTTTTTTATTGTGGCCATCCATCACATTTTCCAGATTCAGCACTTGGTCAGAGTAATAACTGAATATCACATAAATCAAAATATTCAGGTGGACTAATGCATTTTTCAAAAGATGAGAGTAAATCATTGCAGTAAGTAGTCATCGTTTCTACCATCTGCAACATTTTTATTAGACAAAAAACAAGATAATCCTCAAATGTGTACCCAACTTCCTCAAGCGAAAAAGGGATGAAGAGTTTTCATTCTCACAATTGTGCTGATTGCAAAGTCTGTGCAGGCAAAAAACACAGTACATGACCAGAAGAAGAATATTAAAGACCCCTGCCAGATTCCATTGCTTCTGACAGATTCTGAACCAAGCCCAGGATGAACAGCAGCATCAAGAGGGAAAAGGTCTGGCATCCAACTTAAACAGGACTCACCCAGCCAAAATGGCTTGGGGCAGGGTGTCTAGAAGGAAAGCAAAAACATTAGCGCTGAAGTGATTTGTCAGAAGTACTTTAAAACAATCTTTCTGCTGAACAGAAGTCTTGAAAGAGTATTCCCCAAGGACATCTCCATTGTTCACGGCATGCTGTCTGAAGAACCTGGGCCTATTAAGACATGCCCATAAAAGAACCTGGGAAATTCTGTGGTAATTTAACTACATAAATTTCTTGACAGTTCTTGCTCGCTCTATAAAGTCACAAGTAGACAAAAGAGCATTACCTGTCATAGGGACCTTAGCAGAACAGCCACCCCACCTAAACTACCTCAAAGTTACCTTCTTACACAATTAAGCATCCACAAACTTATGTTGGGAGCAAGAAAACAAAACAAAAACAACCAACAAGCAAAATAAACTATGAATATGTGCCAGATTTGGAAAGAAAGGCAGTTTTCCTACATGCTTTTATTGATCTGTTTCCTGGTTGTGACACCTTCTGCATGGCCAGTCTCATTGCTTGGCCAGCTGTTCATCATGACTGTCTCCCCCAAAAAGCCATATAAAAACAATCCAATTCTCCTGAATCCCACAGCTATTCCCAAAGGTGCAAACAGCAGCAAAAAGAGTTGCAGACACAGGAAGACATTCCCATCCCTGTCCAGATTTTGCTCAGAGTTAGCCCTACAGGCTAAGAGGTTCTGTGTGTCAGGTTTTCTCCTTTCCTAAACAGAAGTTTAGATTCTGCTGGCATGGACAGCAACTACCAAAAGCCTCTTTTTGTTCTAGTCTGTAACAAAAGAGGATTCACTTGATATTGTGTATAAGTGGATGTGTTTCTTATACCCATTATTTACAGATACACATCATAAACCTCCAGCCTAACTGCCACCATCCTTCTCTTTCCTCTTGAAGAAAAATCCTTTTTTTTTCACTCTGCTTATCCAGTCTCTCCAAGAACAAATAGGTACCTGTAGCCTCTCACACCAATAAAAATTTGTAAGATTTTGTTTTCTGCGTAGTTTATTTATGTCTTCTTTCAGCAATGTGTTTACAAGTAAAAATCCTCATAGTTTTGCCTGGGCAAACAGGAACATTTGGGAAAAGATGCTGAAAGCGGCCAGACTGCAGGACAGTCTGGTCACTCTTAATAGGAGTTTCCACAGTTGAAGATCTGAAATTTTAAAAATGCCATGAATATCCAGCTACTAAATCCTTCATTAAGAGTTCAGCAAGCTTCAGTGACCCTGATGAGCACAGCGGCCTTGGCATGGCAGAAAGGCAGGTCCTGAGGTAGCCTAATCTCAGAAAATTAAAAGCTTTGAAGATTAAGAGCAGGACCTTGAAATGACCCACAGAGAAAGAGAGAGACTAAATAGTTTCTGTGGCCAGTCCCTCCCAGACAGCAAGCTGCTGCTAAGCCCCCAGCATCTGCAGCCAGCAGCTCCAGCTCAGGAGCACTCCAGGTCAGCACCTTGGTCTCTGCAGAGGTAAAAGATCAGATCTCCAAGGCCCAAAAATGGAGTTTAGATTTCTAGAAATCTGGAATGGAGGGAGACATTACTGACTGCATTTGCTAGACTGTACCTAGAATATTCTTTTTCTGGATAACATCACACAAATTGCATTTACCCTGAAGTGACAATGTTAATAAGTCATACAGGGAAGCTACAGCACAAATTTCTAAAGTTTTTGTTGTTCATCTTCTTCCTTCAAAAAACATAGAATCATTTAGGTTGGAAAAGACCTCTAGGATCATCAAGTTCAACATCTCCCTGATCCCTAGACAATGTCTTGAAGTGCCACATCCACTTGTTTTCTGAACACCCCTGACTCCACCACCTCCCTGGGCAGCCTGTTCCAGTGCCTGACCACTTTCTCAGTAAAGAACTTCTTCCTAATGTCTAATCTAACCCTCTCCTGGTGCAACTTGAGGCCATTACCTCTTGTCTTGTCATTAGTTACTTGGGAGAAGAGACCAACATCAGCCTCACTACAGCCTCCTTTTAGGTAGTTGTAGAGAGCAACAAGGTCTCCAAGCTAAACAAACCCAGTCACCTCAGGCGCTCCTCATAAGACATATTCTCCAGAGCTCTCACCAGCTTTGTTGCCCTTCTCTGGACCCACTCCAGCACCTCAATGTCCTTCTTATACTGTGGGTGCCCAAAACTGGATGCAGTGCTCAAGGTCTCACGAGTGTCGAGTACAGGGGCACAATCACCTCCCTACTCCTGCTGGTCACACCATTTCTGATACAGGCCAGGATACTGTTGGCCTTCTTGGCCACATGGGCACACTGCTGGCTCACGTTCTGCCGGCTGTCCACCAACAGCCCCAGGTCCTTTTCCACCAGGCAGCTCTCCAGCCACTCTTCCCCAAGCCTGTAGTGTTACCTGGGGTTGAACTGAGCCCTGGGGGACCCCACTTGTGACCGGCCATCAACTTAGATAACATCAACCGCCTTGTCCTAATCCACTAAGCAGGTCAACTGGTCGTAGAAAGAGATCAGGCTGGTCAAACACGACCTGCACTTCATGACCCCATGCTGGCTAGGCTTGATCCCCAAGTTGTCCTGCACTTGCCGTGTGAGCGCATCCAAGATGAACCTCTCCATAATCTTCCCTGGTACTGAGGTCAGACTGACAAGCCTGTAGTTCCCTGGATCCTCCTTCCTGCCCTTCTTGTAGATGGGTGTCACATCAGCAAGTTTCCAGTCATCCAGGACCCCCTCTGTTAAACAGGATCACTGGTAAATAATGGAGAGTGCCTTGGCAAGTGCCTCTGCCATTTCCCTTAGTACTCTTGGGTGGACCTCATCCGGCCCCATAGACTTGTGCATGTCCAACTGGCATAGCAGGTCATTAACTGCCAATTCCTGGATTACGAGGGGATTATTGCGGTCTCTATCACTGTCTTCAAACTCAGGGGGCAGAGTGCCCTGAGGATAACTGGTGTTAAAAGACCGAGGCAAAGGCAACATTAAGTATCTCAGCCTCTTCCTCATCCTCAGTGACAGTGTACCCCCTCTCATCCAATAGAGGACATGGACAAAAGACGGGATGCAGAAATCCAGCTAAACCCCCACCAGTACTGAAGACACCAAATTCATTGCATTTCACTGGCTAAACTCCTCTTTACACCATAGAACGTCCCTTGCCTTTTTCACAGCACCATAATCACTGATTTACTTTCAGCTCACAGTTCCCAAAAAAGTCACATCCTTTCCTGACAAACTGCTGACAAATCAGGTGTTCCCCTTTCCTCATTTTCTGTGTGACCAGTACCTGCTTGTCCTCTAGCCAATTAATCCTAAATACAAGGTTTGGGACTTCACTGACCTGCATCCCACTAGAGCAGAGCAAAATGCTAGGATTTCAGAGCTCCAACCTGCAAGTTATTGGGTATGTGCACGTAGGGGAAAACGGAACCCTCAACCTCATGACAATCAAGTTAAAGCACAACCCCTGCACTGCAGGTTAAGCAAAAACTAGGATTACCCAAGTGAAGTATACCACTTGTACCTACAGGCACCTCAGAAGAGGTGTTGAGGGGAGTATCCCCCCCAGGCAATCGTTCCCTCTTCCCTCCTCAGCAGGGCTCATCTGTGGTTCACCCACCAGTTTACTCCCTAACACCCCCTCTCATTCTTCCTTCCTTTCATTCTCCCTCCTTTAGCCTTTTGCAACTACCACCACCTGCATAATTTATTGCAAAAAAGGATCTGAAGGACTGTAGTGAAAAAATATCAGAGAAAGATGGGTCACAACAGCTATAACGTCTGCATCTAACACAGCCTGTCCTGGTTTTGCATCAAAACAGCACTTCCTATTGACCCACTATTACCAGGGGGGTCAAATTCAGACAGCAGAGAGGCGGCCAATAAACACGGGGGCTACATGACAACAATAGACACAACAGTCTTTCTCTTTCATTTTACAATGCCCATTTCAAAAAATAATTACAATAATTTCTATCCCAAGCCTTTGTGATGCATCTTAGTATACCCAGTTTCATACCTCCCTATTCATCTTTGCAGAGGAATGAAGGACCTCCTGGCAGACTTCACATGACCTGGCAGGACAGGCCATTAGAATAGCAATTACTCAACTGACAACAGATTGTGCAATTAAGAGGAGGCCGGCACACACATACAAGTACACAAAACCACAATTTGAGCTCAAAACAACAGAGTAGACATGCAATTCCAAGCAGCACAGTTAGTTCCACGTGTCTTGTTTATTTTCCTAGGGTAGCCACCACAGAATGAATTAGAATCACAGAATTGTAGAATTGTCAGGGTTGGAAGGGACCTTAAAGACCATCTAGTTCCAACCTGCCTGCCACGGCAAGGACACCTCCCACTAGATCAGGTTGCTCAAAGCCCCATCCAACCTGGCCTTGAACACTTGCAGTGTTGGGACATCCACAACCTCCATGTTGAATCATGTTTTAGGTACAATTCATATTGATTTTATGTGCCAAAAGGAAGCAGAAATTAAAACAAGGCAGAAGGTAGCTTGTCATTGCAACTGCAAAGTCTGGCAGGAAACAGACCAATTGGTCACTGGCTTGCCAAATTGCTTGGCAATGCCATTCTGGGGTATCAAAAGCAATGAAGTTAAAGTTACTAGAATTATTACAGAGACATTAATGGAAAGTAAAGAAAAAAAGTGACCTGACACACACGTACTAATACAAAAAATTATCAATACAGAAAGTTTTTCCTTCACCTTAATTGCTTTCAACTAATTATAAAGTTAGCTGGAAATAAGAACTTGCTGTTCTTTGCAGCAAGTTTTACCACCTCTGCATAAAGCTGAACACTAGATCAACTTCTATACTCATCACTTCTATCACATAGGAAGGGAAGTCCAGTTCAGCTCTATTGACTATGTATTGAAGAACTCTCTTTAATTTCTAACAGAACAGTTTCTTTATCTTTCAACTGTTATAAAAACATGCCCAAAACTGGTATGTATGAAGAAGACTTACACAAAATGCACACACAAGTATCTATACATATTATTTAAAATTCTTCTCCACATGAAATAATCTTCAGAGTTTAAATTTTTAAGAAGTATTCATCAAACAAAGGCAAGATAGATACCACAAAAAGTAGAGAAAACAGTATAAGCAAAAGGGCTTCATCTCTTAGTGTTAACAAGCCCTGACCAATTCAGAATGCAGTTAATTTCCTTCTGGCACATCTACATCACTCAAATGCATGAAGTCCCTGCCAAAAACACCCATAAAATTAATTACAACTATGCAGTCTAATACAGCAACGAAAGCAAAAATAACTCTAGACTGCCTGTTCATTTTGCATCTTAAACAAGACCATCACCTAAAGAGGCCAGAAAATAATTATTCTGAAAAGCAAATTTTATGCATGCATCACACAGACACACACTGCTGCTAACTTTTGTTTTCACTTTCAGTTCTTATCACAGATGGTTTATGGAAAGCTGTGTCATAGCAATGCATGTATGCCAGCAAGAATTTAAAAAAAAAAAAA
>VYZX01007965.1:4922-38531 GCA_013401335.1 Brachypteracias leptosomus | reverse complement strand
AAAATTTAAAAAAAAAAAAAAAAAAAAGAAAGAGGCAAGAGAGAATATTAAAAAACAAAACACAAAAAAAGAACACCACACACACACAGAGACACACACCAGGCTGTCTAAATCAATTCCCGGAGTAAAAATGAGAAACCAATACAAGTCTTTTCTCCAAGGAGGACTTAAATCTCAAGGCACAAAGAAACTGAATTTATAACCTCTCCAATATAATCTTCTATATCAACTACTATCACACAAGAAACATCTCAGAGTTCTCAGAACCAACCACGATCATTTATCAAGTTCAAAAAAAATATTAAAAATTATTATACTAGTCAAGACATTCATCTTGATAGATCTCTTACAGTATGCCATCTTTTAGAGAAACTGTAAAAGCAAACGTAGCTAGAGAAGCCATACAATTCTTAATCACAGACACAGGGAAACATACATGCATACAGAGGAAAGAATTGTACCTTTTCTATTCCAATGCTGACCTGAATGTACCAAGCTAACCATACACGCTCCCGAAATCTCAACGTGTCCAGACAAATATGCTTATTTATCTAAATTTAGTAAACACTTACCCAGCATCCTCCTGGAAGCCTTCCAATTCATCTCTTTGTTCTGCTAGGGTGGATTCTAGATCCAGATAGGTACCACTGTGAGACAATTGCAGGGTGCAGTCATCAAGCTGTAGAACAAAATTCAGAACATTAGATTACAGCATTCATTCTCTCTAACATACTTCTGAAATCACCTTCCCATTTTCCAGGTCCCCAGACAAGATCCTCCTAAAACAAAGTATATGTTGGGAGTGGATAAAAAAATGGGTGCTCTTTGGCAATTTACACAATCCTAAATTCATATTCACTAGATCATGCTTGGTTACAACATTATCAGCACAAGTAACAAATGCAGATAGATTTATTTGAACATATAGTAGGAGATCAGAAGGTTTTACCATGGTAAAACCATACCTTTATAATCCTATTAGGAAAGAAGTGTTAATTTAAATGGATATCTAGGCTATGGATGACTGTTCTCACAGGGCATTTACATAGAGCCTCTGGAAGGACACGGAAGGAAGAAGCAGCTGTTTGTGAGCTACAGTATGTCCCCTATGAAGGCAGATGCAGACAAAGGACAGTGCAAGGTGTGACAAATGAGTTGAGGTCCAGTAGCACAGGGGCGTGCAGCCAACCAAGATTCAGCTTTTCTGGCATTCTCACTTTCACTTTAGGGCCAGGCATTAAACAGCCTCTGAGGTTGCAGGGAAGATTTTCCTATGCACCAGGGTGGAGGACTAGACACTCATACCAACTTTTTACAAAGGTACTGCAGTAACCAAGGACCAGATCTGAAAGCAGGAACCTGCCTGCAGTGATACTGATAAGAGAGAACTAATAAACCCTCTTTATTTTCATCTTGTCTTCCCTCATCTTCAAGTCTTCCATAAATTTTTTCAGCTGTTGTTAAAAAAAAAGCCAAAATGATCAAAGTTAGAAAAGGAATTTTCTGAGGGTTTTTTTTTTTGCAGGAAGCTCATCACAGGAGAAGGTCTAGGAAGAACCACCACAGAACTCTGGCTAACTCAATCGCAGGGGAATAGAAAATAATTACTGGATCAAGAAGGGTAACTGAAGAAACCCAAGGAAAGAGTCAGAAAGTAACATGAGCTCCTTTCTCAGCATGAGGTAACCCAGTGTTAAGCCAGAAGGAATGAGGAAAAACACCTTCACAGGGCAGGGAAACAAGAAAACATTTACCAAAGGGCAGGTGAAAATACATCTACCAAAAGGCAACCATAACAGCAGTGGCATAAATGTATATCCCCATTGCAGAGGCCACTTTGGGAAGAAGATAATATTTAACACCATACTTCACACCAATCTTCTGCCACACGTGTCAGCCAATGACTCTCTGAAGGGGTAAAGGCCTGAAACAGCCAATGACTCAAGACAAGGAAGTTACACCCCTTTATCACATCCATGGATTTTTCTTTCTGCTCTTCTTAACACTAGGAAAGAAAAATCAATGAGACCACCTTTGATGAAATGCCTCTTAACTTCCCATCAAAATAGCTGTACGATACGCAGCCACACTTATCTGGCAGTCAATATCAAAACTTGGTTGCCCAGTTTCCTATCACTGATTTATATAAGCAAGAAAAAAAAATACAAAATAGTCTTTGATTATTCTGGATTAGCTACATTGGAAACACTGCAGAAGAGCTCACTTATAATTAGCAAGTGCTAATGACTTTTGGGTCAGTCTACATCACCATGCTTTGCCCTGTTTGCAATCTGAAAGAAAAGTTCATCCTCTGGAGAAAGGGAAAGGGTAGAAGGAGGAGGTCAAGTTGTATTTCAGACCTGTTCCATTTTTTTCTTTCCTTTTATTTTTTCCCCCGGTGAAAGAGTTATCAAATAAGGTGACATAATTTTATACTCTGACTCCAGGGGATTAAAGAAAGCAAAGAACCTCCAAGCATAGCCCTCTGATATTAAGAATAACAACAGTATTACTACTCTAACTTTCCAGTTACAAAGAATATCATTAACCTATGCTAATTTAAAATACATTCTTTAAGCAGAAAGACCAAATACTACTCTGGGAAACTTTTTCCCAGTAGCCCAGGGTATCTAATGAAATGCTAATTTATTCGAAGTAATGCCAAAAGGCAAACTACTAATTAGATAAATGTTCTGCTGTCACTATGGAGATTAGGAGATGTACTCATAATTTCCAATTATACTGCATAATTACGGAGAAGGAACTGTGCTTTACTAGTAATTTATGATTTTAGTATATAAAAAGCATGATGAGAACAGGAAGTACTTCACGTACAAAATAAAGAATAGCACATTCTACCTACATTCATCTCATCTCGATAGTTTCAGCTGGACATAGCATCCATTCAGGCTGTAAATACTGTACATTGTACTCTGGAGCCATTAATAGGAGCCAGGGCAATGGGAGAAAAGGCAATATCTTTTATTTCCATTACTTTACACTGAGTCTTGACAAAAAGATTTTCTTCCTCTCTTGCATGTGTACACACAGAGATGGAAGAGAGCAAAACAATACTTTTAAAGGGAGCATAAATACTAAGGCAATGAATTCCAAAATTATTCTTACATAGATAGAATCACTTTGCTAATTTTGCCTCCAAGCTCCACTTGCACATATATTTTACAGGCAAGTTACAAAAAGAGAAGCCACCTTATGGATTATTTTTAATTAGTAAGTTGCCTGCCTTTTCCAACACAAAGGATGGCTGATGTTCACTCATTAGTGCTTATTAGTAACAATTCAGGACATTGGTCTCTCCCCTCTGCTCAATGCTAATCCCATGTTTCTCTGCTATGCATCACTTCTCCCGTCCCTGGAGACCCTCACAAATGGCCTTGTCTAGTTCATTCATGACACGTTCTTCCATTGATCATAATTCATATTAAAATCCTTATTAACAATCACCTTCTCTTAGGAAATCAAAAGGCAGAATCCATAAAGACAGTATTCCAAAGAACATATAACTGAGCTTTTTTCCATAATCATGAATGAGACTACTATTCAACTTTTCAGAAATTAATTCCATTTATTTCACTTTGTTCTCCACAGTTCTGTTTAACTCTTCAGTATTCCCTACTGTCCCCAAAATTCAGATTTGTTGTTATTAAACTGCATAACTTATTTACATTATTGCCACAAGGTCAGATTCTCTAAGATCTTTTCATAAGCTTACAAACTCATTTGTTATGAAATCTCTCTTGCCAGTCCCTTCAAATCATTTATCATTTTTTGTATCACGCTTTCCTGTATTTCCCAGAAGAGCCAAAAGGTTGATAGCAGTCATTTAAATGCAAACCCATCCTGTAGGCTTTACAGCAATTTCCCATACTTTTCTATATGACTATGGAAAATAAGAATATATTCCAATATTCCTGCCTACAGGTGTCATGCCATCATGAACAGAAAGACACACCATCAGATGGGACAAACGTAATGTTATTCTCTGAGTAAAACACAAGGTTATTCCATTTTCAGCCTTCTGCAAGATTTCAAGTTTTTTTATTTTAGCTTAAGCATCAAGTAATATCATAAGCCTCTGTAAAGCTATAAAAAACTATGTATGCATTTCGACTGCATTCTCATCTTCTCAACAGTTTCTTGAGAAAATATCCAGAGCATAAACATCATTGAAACATTAAGATCTGTACTTTGTCATGACAAGAAAGGTATCAAGAACTAGTAGGTGCTTAAGTGTTGAATCATTAACCTATAGCCATCTAGTCTGAACAAGAGAAAAACCCGTACAAGGCACCTCAAGCAGCACTGACCTCACTAGCTCTTCATTGATTTTCCATAACTGACCAAAAACATACAAACAGTGAGAGAATCAGACCTATAAGACAGCCTGAAATTAAATTAGAGCTACTAAATTAAACCAGTTTTGCTGGCTGTAAGGAATGTTCCAAAACAGGAACCAAGAAATGTTTGAACTTTCTCAGGTCATAGCTGGTATCCACATAGTGGTAACTGACCACATCGCCCAACCATTATAGTATTTATGCTGCAACCGAAACAGGCATGAATGGAAAACCAAGAAATCATCCTGCATACACAGAGACCTAAAGACCACCATTCTCAACAATTTCATACAGGAATATATACATACAATTTCCTACAGGAATATATTATTTATCACCCTCAGCAAGTTTGAGGATGATACCAAGCTGGGGGGTGCAGCTGATATGCCAGAGGGACAGGATGCCATCCAGAGGGGCCTGGACAAGCTGGAGAGGTGGGCCCAGATGAATCTTATGAGGTTCAACAAGGCCAAGGTGCAGGATCCTGCACCANCAGAGAGGTGGTGGAGGCACCATCCTTGGAGTGATTCAAGGTCAGGCTTGATGGGGCTCTGAGCAACCTGACCCAGGTAAAGATGTCCCTACTTGTGTAGGGAGGTTGGATGAGATGACCTCTAGAAGTCCCTTCCAGCCTAAAACATTCTATGATTCTATACATGGCTGCATATATACAGCTGTCTTCTCAGTCACGAAGCTCAGTGGATAAATAACACAAAGGCAACACACACCTTACTGTGCCAACAGAAACTCCTGCAAGTCTGTTTTCTCTCCAAAAGTCTTTGCTAGATTAACACACATCCAAAGTGTACTTTCCTTTGGCTTAACTTCTCTGTCCCAAGGTGGCAGTAGGTTGGCAGAGGCTAAGGGGGCAAAATGCCAGAGGCACCCTCCCACTTTTTCAAAAAGCACTGCAGAGCCACAAGCCATTAGAAAAGCTTTACCTCTTCCCTGTTTATTCAAAGAACACAGAGCTGTATTTTTCATCAATCACAGAGAAATGCTCTTTCCTAATCCCCAAACCTCTGCCCTGAGAATCCATTCAGCAGAACATATTTTGGATAAATGACTCCTAAACACCAAGACAGTGTTAGCAAGTCAGCAGCCACTGTGTGCAATGATAGACCAAATGCCCTTGTGATTTTATCTTCCATTTAAATAAAGGTAAGCACCGTTCAAAACTTGAGTTCAGACACTGATCAAGGATCACATTCATAGGATGAATGGCTCTATATTATGAGATAGAAAGATACGCTTGTTTATCAGTGTTACCACAAATCACCAGAACCACTTGACTTTGCAGCCACTAGGTGGAATTACAACCGACTCTCACCAGATTTCCAGTAAATCTAGCTGCAGCTACTAGACAGATTATTTTGCTCATTTGGTTGTTCCCAAAACTACAGGGAAAGGGAATGAGAGAGGGAGATTAAAGTAATCCAGTATCAAACTGCAGAAATTAAAATCCCTCTTCAATTCTAGCTTCTGGCACAGACTCAGAAAATCCTTACCTTACTCAGTATTAGCTGATCTTTCATTTAAGCAGTACTGTGTGGTAATTGTTCTCATTAGTGTTGGCACCCTCCTTATTCACCTACAGGATGCTTTGCAGAGTAGGGCTGATAAAAAGCAAAACTTCCTTTATGCTCAGTTTTCCCTTTCTAAATCCAAAGCTTTGCTTTGCTTTACACATGGCAAGCCTGACACATTTGCACACTCCAGTTACACAGGTTTTAAACATTCCCTCCCTTCTGGTTCAGCTGTTTCTAGTGCAACTGCAATCCTATCACCCAGGCCAACAAATGCCAATTTTCCCTCTGCCATCTCCTCCCTTTCCTAAAATCAACTCTATTCAGAAAAAAAAAAAAAAAAAAGAAGAAACAAAACAAACCAAACAAGGCCAGCTTTGCCCACTTACCAGCGCAAACATATTTCATATTTCTAAGCAAACTGTACGAACTGATTTGTGAAAATAAATATTTAATCCTTTTCCATCTAAAGCCAAGTTTCAAACTGAGAATGGTCAAGTTATATTCAGAAAACATCATATTTTAATACTTTTTAAATTTTTTTGAGTTACAGATCAGCAGTTGCAAGTTTTCTGCACTGGTACATGGCTAGCCCTTTATAATGTCACAGAACTGCCATCACTGTTGGTTCTCACAGAATAATGAAAAATGGGGATAGTCTAATTGCATCCCACAGCCAACCCACCAGAATAATTATCTGGCTTCAGAGCCACCACCAACTGCTGTCTCACCGAGGGCCTCGGTATCCCCCTTCTCATGTGAGTAGGTGCTATCCCGCCTGTGTCAAGCTTAGCATGTTCCAGTCATTATCATTTTAAATAACATGATGGAGAAAGACCAACGCATCTAAGCTCAGTGATCACACATGACGCACCTCAGGTAAAAAGTCTGACACTAATGAGACCAAAGGAAAGAAAGTAATCTTTAAGACAAATACTAGTGCCCCAAATTAAGTGTACTCTAAAAACTGCTCTCATCTTTAGTATGACAGCAACCCAATATACAATCACTGTACCTTGATCTGAAAGTCCCTATGCTCCAAATAGCTCCATTGCAATCGCTTAAAACAAAATTATACTCTTTCTTCCCATGTTTTTTTTCCTTTAAAATAGTTTGGTAATGCAAAGTATTTTCTTTAAAATTCTTTAACTATTGCAATAAAACCAATACTTTTGAGGTCTGAGTTAGAAGTAAGGTCAGGCACATGCTCTATATAGAAGGAGAAGGAGCTTTGCCACCTTCAGTCATCCACACTCACAGAAGTTATCAAGGTTTCTGAACTCTAGCAAACTCACCCTTTCATACTCATTTAGAGGTTGGATAAAACAACCAACCAACCTGATTTACCAGATCTATGACTTTACATTATAAGAAGTAATTTAGCATGTACAACACTATTCCCCAATTTTGTAGCGCTTCAGGAGTGATTAGCATAGCTTGTGGGAGTCGTTATTAATGCTAATGAATCTCTGGTTTATTTTTAGCACAGTAATTGCCATTGTTAAACTACTTCACAACCTTTGTATGCTTTGTGGAGCTCATGTGCAGCTGCACTGACGGAGCCGTGCCTACATACAAAGTACAGGCCGAAGGTTTGTGCAATTGGGCGTAGGGTGGCCGGAGCACAATGACTTGAAAAGGTACTGCTCCTCTGCTGTGAAAATGCTGGTATTTTGAAGGTAGCCTGCACTCCTAGTCTGAAACAGCAGCTTTTATCTCTGGCCTGGTAGACGCCACAAAATACTCCTGGAGTCAGGTAATACAGTGCAAGAAGTGAAACATTAATGCCACATTAGATCCTCAAGACCCACTGGCACAATACACTGCCAATAAAAATATTCTGCTGAAATAACAAAGACATTGAAAATAAACCCAGAAAGCTGTTATATTAATATTATGGGTTTGACTTAAAAATAACAGAAGGAAGTTCAGAGTTCAAAATTCTGAAACTTCTCTTTCAGAGGGCTCTGAAACAGAGGCAACTCACCACAGTGAAAACGTAACGTGTAGATGCCTACCTGTTGCTATTCTTAAGACAATTATGTCACTGCCCCGCAGACCTTTAGCTTCATGATTCCCTTTAACACAGTGCTCCATAGAGAGCAATTCAGAGTTTACTAGAGTGTCTGTGTCCAAACATGAGATCATGGCTTCCAACAGCAGCCACACAGGCATTGTTAGAAAACTCATGAGTGCTCAAAAAGTCTACAACCAAGGAACAAGAAAGCTAAATAAATTCATCTAGAGATAGGGGATACTGCAATTTTTAATATAAACTTTAAAAAGCTAACTGAAAACACTACAAATAATTGAATTTCTGCATTAAAACTATGCAGAATTTTGTGCTGCGCAGGGAACTAACACACTCTCTCTCCCCCACCTAATTTAATTACTTTAAATTTGTTAAATTCCAGATGACATGCAAACCAAAAAGCCAAAAGCAGAACTTAGCAAAGTCAAATTACTTAGACAAAAAACTCTCCAGTTCTTTAACCCAAAAAACTTACTATGTTTTATAGGTTTCTCACAGTAAACACAACCTACAGGATGAGAATAACCTCACCTCTGCATCCCGTCATTCACTTTTTGGCTCCTAGATTCTTCCATTCTCTTTCCCCATCCATGTTCACCTTTTCCTAACTCAGACAACAAAGTTCTATCTCTTCTCTCCTTCGTGTTAAGGTACGTCTTCAGCTGAAGAGAAACAAGAGTGGCCGTAAGAACAGAACTTGGAAGTAAATACAGGGGATGATGCCTACCACTGACATGCTCTCATTACCATTTGGCTGGAATTACTGTGAAGGTAATGGAAATAATCTCTAAGAAGGAGATAGGTCAAGAAAAGGAAAAGGAGGAGGGAGAGGATTTGCTTCAAGAAGTTTATCATCTGAGGAATCTTTTGTTCAAAGAGTATGCATGTAGGAAAAACATCAAGTTAAAAATCTTAGAAATCAGTCTTTTAAAAGTAAGCAGTAGTCCAGGAAAGCAAAAAACATACTTAATTTGTGGCAAACAATTCCATTTGGCTTCTTTTATACTTCTGTTAAGCTGAAAACAGTGAAGTACTTAATTGAAAAATATCTTTGAAGTGATGTAGCAGCATGAACCTATGACTGGTAGCCTTTTATTCTTAACACGCGTCCCTGAGAACAAGCTTTCCATTAGAATCCACTCTCTACCTTGCTTGAAGAGTTAAAAGATACAGCTTGTTCCAAGGATCTTGCCATTGCCACTCCACCTGCATCTGGGGCACTGCACGTTGCTCACTACCCCATCACAAAACTAAAATACTGGACTCCTGCAGAACCACTCTCACCATTGACAGAGGCACAGCAAGCACGCAGTAAGCAATAAATGCAATCCCTCAGCAGCAGTGCTGGTTTCATTGACGCAGTGGCTCAACACCTACTAGACAATACACCACACCACTAAGACACTGATCCCTAACCTACCGCGCAGCTGCATTTCCACCCACATGACTGCAACTCTACCCTTTCAAAAATAATGCAGCTGGAATGTCAGTTCTGAGGTAAACTGTACTTAACCTCTTCTCTCAGATAATGATGTAATTTGCATCTATGATTCCTCCTCTACGAGAATTCAAAACTAAGGAAAAGAGAGGAAGCAGAGACAAGTTACTAGGCTGTTTGGAAACTGGGGCAGGGAGGTTTTGGGGAAAAATGAGACAGCTTCAGAGGGAGAGGAGCGGGTAAGTATTTCTGAAACTACTGCAGTTCCAGCAAAATTCACAAACTTTTGAGAGGCAAAGCAGGAGAAATTTGGAATTGGTGAGAGTCAGCGAAGTCAGTAAAAGAAACAGGAAGCCCAGGATAAATTGTCTTTTGTTATAATCAAAACAATTTCAAGGCTCCTGGTTAGTTATCTGAAAGCTAAAAAACCAAAGCACTAGCACAAACCCATGGGTTAAGATACAGGAAAATATACTAAACACATTCACACCAAGAATTTTTGTGAGATACTAAAGAAAATAAAGCACAGCAGGATTACCAAAGAGAACATCATACACTTGTCAACAGAATCATTTTTCAGACAGTCTGAATCTTGGAGGTTTAAATGAAAGATTTTTGCCTACTAAGAATATTTTAATGACTACAGTAATCAACTCTTCCTAATATTTACACTGCCTCTTAAAGCCTTTGTGGTTTCAAAAGCAAACATCAATCGAGAAGTCATTAAAGGAACATGATTAAAAAGTTTAAGAGAATGAAACTCAATACAAGAACACTGAAAAAAATGGTGAAAATACATGTACCCTGCAGATTCTCTCAACTACTACTTCCAGATTTTATAAAAGCACATGGAGGATCTAATGTCAAATTTTCTACCTTTGAGCAGAATTTATGCTTCATCGTTTCAATATTTTAATCATTCATTTCTTCCTTGTTTGATTAGCTGCCAAGCAGTTTCAACCCACAGCTTTAAAACAGTAGTCTGGACTAGAATAGGCAAACAAAAGACAACCTCTGTATTCATTAGGATCACATCTGAACAATACAGAAACATATTTTACTTGTAACTGAATTGAGAGTGTGGTTTTCTAAGTTTGTAAGGAAAGAATGAATGCAGCATTACCAGTCATATCTGAACAGCATTCATACCTTCTTTGCACTTTGATCACTCTATCTCGAAGGACATAAACAAAATCAATTGGAAACAAATGGCCTGAGTTATGCTATAAGAGAACAGAAAGACAGATAGTTTGGGGAAAAAATCAGGAAAGGATTACGGCAGTCAAGAACAAAAAGAAGTCAATTATGTCTTAGTCTTTTTCAGAACAAAAGAATAAATACATGAAAGAAATACAAAACCGTTTAAAAGTGAGCCTTAAGTACAGTATGTAATGGGCCAATAAAGCTCATAATTAGAGTTCAAAGCTTAGAGATCAAATGCTATTAAATAGTTCTAGGAATAGGAAGGCTAATTTCTTGTAATTAAGAGCATGTAAAACATGTCTGTTTCAAGACATCAGCCATCCAGTATCTATTATTTAGATTGGTCCATTAGGGTGGTACTCAAGTATCTCTCTAAGCCATCTGGTATTAGCCACCATAGATCGCTGCCATAGTTACCACTTTCTTCTCTGCACAAAAGAACCAGAATGTACACAGTAAAGTACAAGGCAAAGTAAAGCAAAGTACACTTTGCTACAAGCATAAAAGCTCCTATAAACCAACCCACTCGGGGACCTTGTTTTCAGTGCTTGCTCTCAACATTTCTTAAAAATATTTGAACAACAAAAATAAAACACAAATGGCGGCTTTGATAAGTAACACAGGTCAAACCCACTAAGACTGCACATGGTTTTCTGTTGGTACTCAATTAACTAAACTTACAGATGTCAAAGCTTGCTAATTCCAAAGGGACTTGCCTTCAGAAGAGATGCTGGGAATGTTCACAGATACCTACAAGACCAAACATACATGGCACCTTTATGTACCTAAATGCATTCCTCAGCTAATTTGGCACTTGTCATCTGTCCAACAGTTGCAACCACTTTCTTATGGTTACTTTTAACTCAGATCACTTTGACAACCTACCTCCCAACAAATGGTTGTGTTTCCTCACAGCGCAGCTGGGCACTAAGCTGTAACAACAGCCCAGGAGCAGCTGGCTGGAAGCATCTGATGCTGACTTGTCACCAAAACCAATGTATTATGGGAGAATAAACCCTTAGATATATGAGAATTAGTGAGCAAGTGGAAGACACTGTGGACCACCTTTTGAAAACTAACCTGTCAAAATCTTTTTAGAGATGCTCAAGTGGATGGGGGGGTATCTGGCCCGTAGGAGTATGCTCTAAGGAGCTGGCCTAGACTGCACACAGCTCTATTCCCAAATCAACTGGTGTAACATTTTGTTCCACAGATAAGCCTTGATAACCATTTGGTTGAATTCAAGTGCTCCTCACAGCTGTCTGTAGTAAAATAAGTTGAAATGCCCTATCATGTACACATGTCTTGAAGCTGTATGGATTAGTTAGGTATTTCCCAGAAGGTGCAGGAACACCATATTCTTGCATCTCACAAAACTAGGGGCTTCTCTGTGAAGGAAGAGTGGTTTTGGAAAAAAAAAAAAAAAAGAAAGAAACCAAATATGCACAAAAAACCACACGATTAACACATTGATTCAGGGTTTTGAGTTGAATAAGAATGTGGATATGGTTTATGAAGAGAATGTGGTTGCATGCAGAGGAGACACCTTTAATACTAAAAGTTGAAAAATAGCTTAAAAGGATTTCACATGGAGAAACATGCCCAATACTTGCAGTTTAGAACAAAGCTAGTAGTTAATTTAAAGCAATGGGAAGAGTCACACTTCCCACAGCAGAATCAACTGTAAGGTGGCTAACCCAGAGTTAAACAGCAAGCTCTTGGCACATTCAGAAAGAGCAAATGTTCTCCCAAGCCTTAGATCAAGGCATTCATCACAAGCTCATCCCACTTCTCCAAACATGGCCTTTTGGTACTTGCTGCATTCTCAAAAATCTGGAAACAAAAGTATATCCTTTCTTTTGGCACGAGAATTAATTATATACTACCTTATGCTAGAAAAAGAATTGTGTTAACTAATAACCAAGAATAAAAGTTTTCCATTCCACAAAGTAGCTGTAACATCATTAAAAAGTATCTGGCTCAAGTAAAATGTAAAACTCTCCTCTCTGATAAAAACAGCATGCACTTTGAACAACTATGAGGCAGTGGAAAGACAGGTATGTCACTCACCTTCCATATTCTCTCTATAATCACAATACTCTCTCTTCACTAGATAAAAGCCCTAACCCAGGAGCACACCCCTAAAACACAGAAACAAGTAAACATCACATTCAAAAAAAAAACCCAAAAAACCAAGAATAACCATTACTCTCTCGCCAGTATTGATTTCACTATGAATTACAGCAAAAACTAATTTATTTTCAGTATGAGCTTAACCGCTATTCCACCACAAAAACATAACTGAGCTTTACCTCAGAGCTGTAGCTATTCATCCTTCCAGTTTCACTCGCTACAGGCAAACATCTCACATAGCTCACACACTCCAGCAAGAGTGAGCTACTATCAAAAACTCTGAAATACGAGGCACAAAGCTCTGTTTTATTCATGGTACTTTTGTTTGACAGTTAATTTGAAAGCAATTCTTACAGATAGAAGGGCGGTGTAGCTTGGTTAAGCTTCTGTCTTATACCACACAGCAAAAGGACAGAGGCAAAACACTTATGTTAAAAAAAAAAGTTATTAAAACAATTACAATTTGCAAAGCATCAAGGTCCTTTGGTGCTATTCTAACCCCACAATGTATACACCGGTGTAACTTTATCAGCTCCACAGGGATGATGTCATCTTCTCCAACAGCGTGCCAGTGAAATAAGAAACAGGTCTCTTCAACATGCAAGAAACCAAACCTTTTGTTTGGTTTTCAGTGGTCAAACTCTCCCCTGTGATAAACTGGCCCTGCTCTATTGAAGAAGAAAAAAAAAGGAAAAAAAAAAAAGGACTGAGTATTGAGGACACATTCAAAAGGCAGTCCATGAAAGAGGGAAGAGTTCTGAAATTCTCTGCAGATGCTTTGCTGTTGTGGTTGGTTGATGCATGGCCATGGCAACCCTGGGCACCCTGGGGCATCCCTGTGGCCATGGAGACACACGCTTGTCCTGCCTCTGGTCAAGCTTTCACTTCTCAGAGCAAAAAATAAACTTAAAAGAAAGGCATCAGGCAACGCTGAAGCCCATTCTGGCAGTGGTCCAAAGGAAAAAACCCAAACAAAACACAAGCCAACAACAAAGATCCACAGATTGGAAAACCGCTGACAACCTAAGTAGTAGGAAGTTTCTGATGATCCAAAAGCCATTGTGAAGCCCAGTTAAAAAGAAAACAACAGCTATGGTTGTTCAGCTTGGCCAGGCAAGCAATAGCTGACTCAACCATCCTAAACCCAGAGAGGAATGCACCTTTTTGTCATGCATGAAGAAGGTTCAAAGTAAGAAATTAAAAATATACTTTTCCCCTCCACAAAAAAAAAAATAGAAAACATTTTCTCTAGGCATTACTTCAGTGCAAAGAGAAACTATGCATACGACAAGACATTACAACTATTTCTTCCTTTTTTGAAAATGATACTTTAATTTCCACAGCAACAGTATTTCAGTATTTCAGGTTGGGTTTTTTGTGTCATTTTCTTCTGAAGCTTTTCATTGCTCTTCGTTGGTAGAGCAAATGTCCTGCTAGCTTTTAAGTTTAAATACATGCTTCAAACAGTTTTCAGGTTATTTGGGTTTAGACAGAGAAATAAGCCCCAGATGTTTCACTGAGAAGGTTTTCCACCAGGAAATTCATCACCCTTCCAGATGTCTCAGATATCTAATAGTCCAAACTTACTCTTCCTACATGACAGCCATGAATATTTTCTTTCCAAGAAGTTGCTTATGGGATTACTATAAATGTATCCATAGGTTATGGGTGCAGACTGCAGCAGATGGTTTCAGGATCATTTAACAGGGCAAGCAGCAATTAAGTCTTCCTAGCCCTTGCATCTTGGAAGCATTTTGCATATCCTCTGTCCTTGTTTGGCATACTAAGGCAAACAAAATTCAACAGAATGAATATACCTTTAAAAATACACAATCTCTACTTGCAATTACATGAAGTAAGTCAAAACAAGGGTTTGTTTCCATTTCCATAGGCCTTGCAAATTACTATTTTAAGTAGACAGTCTTGTCATAGCTTTAATGATGTGAAGATCTGTAAAATATCCAAGTAATAAGATGCATAACCCCAGATGGTCATGGTTTTTCAGTAGCCAACATGTGCTGTGTATCTGGTTTTCCTCATCAATGGGTGACTTCCCAATGTCCTGTAGGCAACATCTGCTGCCCCTTTCTCCCCATCAGCACAGAGACTGCCTACGTTGCTTAACATTGTCTCCATACCGCAGTTATCAGCCATCTCCTCTCCCAAACTATTCTGCCTGTTAACATGATCCAGTTAAGCTATCAGTAAGTGTTGCCAACATTCAGGCCTGGGAGCTCCTACTTCTATTTCAGACTTGAGGGAAGGCACATACCCATCTAAGAAAAGAACACTGCTTCTCTTTGCAGTTTTGTCTTTTGTTTATTTGAGACGTCTCTCCCCTCAGAGAGCAGCACAAGAATTCCAAGCAAGCAACTCTGAAAAAAAAAATTAGTATTACATGCTTTTTCTTGAATAGGAAATACATCAGCTGCCATCTTGGGCAACACTATGTAAGACTGGGTTCTCAGGTTTATCTAACATATTCTTGTCTGATGATTCTGGCAGCAACATCTCCCACTCCTCATAGATGTATGGGCACGATTCCCTTAGAAGATACTGGGACTCCACAAGGCCACCCATAGGGACACAAAGATTATTCGGATTGCCAAAAAAATATATATATATTGGGAAATACAAAGCAGGAAGGTGAAGGTACTTATTTCTAGGGAGCCTCACTGGAATGAGAGTCAGATCTCATCATAATCATGGCTAGACACTGACTTCTCATTCTCACCATAAGCCCAGCTCTTCTACAAATCTACATACACTGTTATCTTCAATACCTCCTGCATCTCAGAGCAAAGTAGAAAGCTCTGGCAATCTAGCTTAAAAGGATTTGCTTAGAGTGTGTCTTTTCATTTAGTACTGAAGGCAGTTTGTTCTTGTCTCAATTAGCTGTTTTCCCTGAACATATTCAGAAGGTAATCTGTGATTCTGTAATCTTTAACAGAATGGCTGGGTTTGTTTTTAAATACACTAATTGTAAGAAGTTGTTTCTTGAGCTGCGCTAGCAAAAAAAATGCAAACATTTTGATTTATGTTTATTGGGGCACAAAACACTTAGTACAAGAATGAAATCTGTATTTTTACTTTACTCTCTTCCAGTTAGACAATGTTTCTAATATGAAATTGCACAATATTTATAATAAGAAATTGCACTGATAAGTAGCTGCAAGCCCTATGAACCAATAGAAAAGTTAATACACACAATTCATTTGTCCTGAATGCCCTTCCAGAACCGAATGAAAATATTGATTACTAGTGAATAAATACAGCCCTCCTTTAGAAATGACTTATTAAATAATTGGGGTAGGGGATTGTAAACAGCCTATGGTATAGATCTGCAGTCAATTTCCACAATACTTCACAATTGTTATATAAGTGGTACCCTTGTCCTTACACTGGAGGGGAACAATGACACAAAGCTCCATGTTGCACACAAACGCCAGCAATGCTGTGAGCACGTGACAGACAGAAATCCTGCAAGTGAAGCTTTGCTATTTAAGCTTATGTAGGATCTCTCAGCCCAAACATTAGTCTCTCCCATTAGCTTTGGCAATGCAGGTTCTCCTGTCTGTAGCAGACCAGGGGAACAAAACTGCTGACAGCGTTTGCAGTCTTGGCCACCACAGGCACTGGATCCCAAGTTTCAGGACCCCACCTGGTCTCTGCCTTCCTCCCTCCCTCCTCCTACCCCTTTGCTGTACTCAGTCTAGAAAGATGGTCTGTGACCACACCCCAGAAATGCCAGAAAAGCCCCCCAAAAATGCCAAAAAAGCAGAGGATAAGGCATTCTGGCACAGAAAGTCCCTGTCCCAAAAGTAACTTTCACATCTCCAGTCTCACCACAGGCTGCCTGGGCAGAGACCAGTGCAGCAACCACCCCAACATCCATCAGGCAACGATTAAACTGAGTGAGAAACTGGCTATAAAGATGCAGCTGGCCGCTGTCCTCCAGAGACCTGGTGGCAAATAAGACAAGACAGCCCACATAACAAGAGTGTAAGGCTGCATCAAGCTACAGTAACACCTACGTTTATTTGGGTGGTTTAATTAACTTCAATTTTAGCAGACTCGATAAGTTTGAGTTTTGGTTTAATCACCTGATGTGGTCCCCAGCGACCTTCTGTCAATTTTCATGGAAGAGGTGGTCAGAGGCCAGCCTGTAGCACAACCAGCGAGACCTAGGGCTCTTCCAGAGAACTGAAGCATCAGTGGATTAAAGATTTCAGCTGTTGGGCATATGCAGCAACTTTCATCCTGACAAGTACTGAGATGGTCTAGATTTTAAAGATATTTGTGCACCTCAATGGCCCTGTGAGGTATGGGAGGAGTATAGCAAAGGCAACCATGTAAGTGAGGGTGACAGAAAGAGCTTTCAGTCACTCAGTTTAGTGAGATACTGAATCTATAAAACCACAACAAAGCTTCCATAGCTTTAGGGCACAGAGGGTCACGTTGCAGGAAGGCCTATAAGAGCACCTCAGCATATAAATGAAAACGTAACACCAGGGGCTGACCCAGACGTCCTTGCGTCCCTCCCTCTAGAGCCTTGGTTGGAATTCAGCATCAGATGACACAAGTCACACTTGAGAACAGTGGTACATTTAGCACAAAATATTCAAGAGATGCTTTTCTGCAGCCAAAGACCTTTTTGGTACATTGTGACCATCTTCCAAAGAGTGGAATCAAGTCATTCAGTAATTTCCATTCCTGAAGGGCCAGCCCTGATCACTAACAACAGTGTCATGATAACAAGCTGACCCTCCTTTGGCTGGAAAAGACAGGGGTTGCCGAAACCTCAACAGGATGCTAAGAGAAAGGAATCTATATTCATTACTGTCTCTGGTCAAACTTTTGCTGTGAGTACTTTTGGTTTACACAGCTCTATAATCTTTGTTAACATTTCATTTGCTTGCAAACCTAAAACGATACATAAAAAAGATACACAAACTCCATGCAAAGCCTGTAGCAGTTGCTGGCTGTCATACAAGCCTAAATGATGGCTCGTGACAAAACAGCCATTCCAGTACCAAGCAAGGTTTATTTTTTTTCCAGTAAGGAGAAAAAGCAGAACTATCAAGTTCAACAGGCAAGTATAAACTAGAATCTGTTCAATCTTGTATTATGAAAACTGAATAATTTGACAGCAGGACCAAAGCACACTAACACAGGGGTAACAGACAACAGAAGTACATAATCACAAGAAAAAGCAAGAGAAAGGATGCACATCTGCTGTGCTCAAAAGGCTCTAAGTGTCCATTCAGTAATCAAATAATGTCTACAATATCTTTCTATCTACTGAAAGTACCACCTTGGTTTTGGATAATAAAACAATTACTGTAATTTACACAAGGATAGTGTTACCACAAACTTATTGCTTAAGCTCTTGCTTCACTATAAAGAGCTCTTGGAAGAACAACATTTGAGAGTCCAGCTGAGTTGCATGTTAAGGTCACACTACTCATGGCCCACTGGACCACTGCATCCACTTCAGATGACTCAAATTTCTAAGAAAAATGCCTTTTCTGACTAATATTTAGAAAACCTCAGTCACGATAGCTAAGCAAGTAGGAAATGGTTTCCAAGTACCAGTCATCCATCACCATGCTACGAAGGCACATGAGAAAACACAAAAATCACTTATTGTAAGGTCTGGTCTGGAGTCCAAGTATTAGCCAGCACTGTGTGACCAAGAGCATGGAGAAAATATCCTCACCTCTGACAACTATCTCATTACAATCTGCTAAGTAAGACTAAAATTAACTAAAATGTATTTGCATTGAGAGCACCTTACACATCAGGAGAGTCTCCCACTACATGTCAACATGGTATGTTTCTTCAACAAGAAGTATATTTGTAAGCAAATCACTTCCCATCATTCATTTTCTGTGGTCTCTCCCAAAAACTGAGGGTAGCTCAAAAAAAAACAACCGACCAAAACTCGTTTCCAAATCAAATGTTAAGATTAATGTGATATTTTTATTTAGTTTTCCATTTATATGTTCCTTACGTTCTTCCAATTTTGATTTCTTAAATTCCTATAGCAAAATTTTATACTGTTTTTTAAATGGAGTTCCTACTTATTACTGATTCCAAATATCACTAGCATTCTAATAGGAAACACAACAGTTAAAAGGCTCCTAAGCCCATTTAAAAACCACATCCCAAAGGCAAGTCTTATTAACACCTTCCCTGTGTGAACTGTATAATTCAATATGCCAAGTAGGGAGATCACAGCCTGTGTCATATTGTCAAACATCACCACTGTCCTGTATTTCTATTTTTAATACAAATGTGGAATGGTCCACTCATATTTAACAGTGACAGCCCTCTTCTGAGAAGTGAGAAATGGAGATATAGGTCCTTTAAAGCAAATGAGGAGACCGAATATTGGCGAGAGCTCCATTTCCAAATCAACTGCTAAAGCAGGCACTGACATCGCTATCTTGACAAATTCTATAAAACCTTTCATCCAAAAAAAATTTACAACAAATATTCAACTAACAGTTTTATTGCACTAACTGGGCATTTTTACCACATTGAACTAGTATATTAAAACCACAACTTAAACATGTTTCATCTAAGATACATTAAAAAGACAGTTTTCCTCACAGCAAATGTGGATACTTGGTGCTATGACACAGAGGAGACTGAGACATAAGTATTTTTCCTCCTGACTACTAAAATAGCTGGATACCAATTCATTTGCAAAATGAACTGTGAAATTTCTCTCAGGAGCTGGCTCAGGTATAACACTTATTTCAGGGAAGCTGGGAAGGCATAATATTTTTTGTTCCAAGCAATAGACATACTTCTTTAACCTTATTTTCACTTACAGAAGTTTGAAGAATTTATCAACAGCAAAATAATTCCCCTACTCTCAAATCATAAAATAACAGAGTAAATACAAACCTATTTTCTCCTGGACAAGAACAAAACAAGGTGCCAACAAAAGCCTGCTCAGCAGCTTAGTGCTTTGCTTTGTACTGCCTTAGGAGACTATGCTAAGGGCACAATAGAACACCCAAAGGAGAACTGCATAAACAAAATCTTAACTCTAAAATCTAGCAGCAGCAACACTGGCAGATTAAACTTCACTCAATTTTGTCATTAGGAGACACTCTGCTGAAGGGCTTCTAGAATCCCAGGCACCACCCTCCTGTGCCCAAAGAGTCGACAGCCCACGCTCTGAAACCTCTCATGTTTCTGGGAAGAAGGAATGACTCTCGTCCAAGAGTTAATATACAAAAAATATTTATTTTGCATTCCTCATTCTGCCACAATGTCCATGTGTATCCAAGGGTAAGGTAGGCTTTGTCTGTATTACAAGGGTTTTGTTTGTTTTTATCTTTTGCACTAGTCTAGTAGCTCTACCAGTTCTATCCATCTGTGTAGAAGGGCTTCAAAGCTTTAACTCTCCTCAACTTCAAACAGAAGTTCTTCATTAGTGACCTCAAAAAATTACAAGTGAGGTTTACGCTACTCAGTGCAAGCATCTCTGCAACCAACAGTACATTTCCCAACTGTAGCTAAGAAAAGTGGGCATGAGTATATGGGACTTTCAATATTTGGCTGTAATATGCAGCTTAAGTGTAATTTCATTACTAGTTTATATTTTTGATAGCACTGCAGGTTATGGCAACAGCCTTTTCATAGATAGCCCTCCATAAATTGCTTCTGAGAATCAAGAAGGTACAATACTACTATTTCCAGGTTTTAAATAAGTACTTGAAAAACTACAGCCTCTCTCCAGGCTAGTTTTCTTCCACTGTTACAGTGGAAAAAAGGAGCAGGCCCCAGTTACTTGGGACAGTTGTCTCATACACAAAACGCCCATCACCACGGTTTCATCCACGAAGAGTAGTGAAGTCATTACCATCAACAACCAAAATCTGTCTCCTTTAGGAGGGTGACTCCTAGTTACTCATGAACCACCATCACTCAAACTGAGCTTGAACCTCCTACTACAGTGCAGGCTGCAATGCCGAACAACAGCAAGGGGAAGGGTCGAAAGAATAAGAGATGGCACAAACACTGCTTTGCTGCAGAGGCCTTTGAAATCGCCCAAACACCTCCATGTGTCTGTATAAACACTCTGTGAGACTGGGGATTTGTGCTCACCTCCCTTCTCCATAACAAAAACAAACTAAATGCAGTAATTAGCTTCAACACCATCAGATTAAGTAAACAGGTTTTTCTGTTTCCATTAGTAGTTCATAAAGATGGACACTAATATGAGCACCACTCAAGTCACTGCCCAGTGGTGACAGCTTTATAAGCAAGCCAAAATAGGCTCTACTGCAACAGCAAATATAAGAGTCAAATTCCCTGGTACGACAAGTACAACGTTACACAAGTACACTGGTACAGGCAGCAGTAACAACACTCACACCAAATCACTCATATACTTCCCCAAGCAACTAATTACAATTTCTCACAAGTCCTATCAATATTTAACAGATACATCTGAAAATAAACAGGGGTTTCAGTTTGCTGGAACACATTCTCCTGCAAAATATCTTAACACCTATTCAGAAAGTTACAAGTGACAAAGTACAGTCTACAAGAGATATTAAATTTGGCTAACAACCTGCTCATGATTGTATTCCTGTCTCTGGGCCAGGAAAACTTTCTAGCCCTTCCCGCTTTTTTCTTCTCATGTACTTCTCCACTAGTCCTTGGTTCTCTTAAAAATCTGCCTTCAGAAATAACTCAAACCATAGGAATTATTAGTAGCCACATGGAAATACAGCATGAGATCAGTCACTTTTATTTTAAATTGTCAAACAACCAGCCTGTTAAAAAGTAACACGCAGGCATGACTTCAATATTAACCTCCCATGACTCACCTCCAGAACACTTCAGTCTTGACTGATTTAGAAGAAATGGAAAAATAACCAACACAAGAAAACATAGGTAGGTATAACACCGCTTTGATTGCATATACATATATACAGAATCATCCAAGAAAGTAATCTTTTTTGCAGTAACTGTTTGTAGTTTATTTTCCCTTCTTTGATTTTAAGGTCTAAACATAGAGACTGAATACTTGGCAGTCTGCATCCCATGCCAGTTCCTTCAGAAGAACCACCGAGGGAAAAGTGGGGTTTTTTCATTTGATTATTTCCTCAAACTATATTTTTTGAGTTGGTGCTTAATTATCTCAGAGTTTTAGATTATTGTTTTTATTTCAAGAAATCTAATTTGGTGGATGATGAACATGAGAGCACAATTTTAATCATTCTCCCTTGAAATTTCTTAAAATAACACTAGCTGATGACTACTCATGAGATAGTAGGCTATTCTCCCCTCGTCAGCTGCATATATCTTCCTGAAATATTTGCTGGAATGTCAGTGACAAACCATAAAAACATAAAGAAAGTAAATACAGCTCAACATACACTCCACTGAAAAATATTTCTAATCTCCTTTTTGTCACTCAAAACACACCTAGCTGTAATAATTTCCAAATGATATGGGCTGTTACCAGTGGCTTTCCCACAGAAGCATCAATCTAAACAATGGTTTTAAGGCAAGAGCATTTTTTCAGCAGCCTGTGAGAACCATCAAAGAATTTAATGTAGTAGGTCATTTATTTGAGGTGTAACCATACCAGCCAATTTTATCAAGATAGAAAATACCATATTCAAGATAAAATCCTACAAGTCTCTGGACAGGATTCTGCCCATTGCCTTTGTCAACTTTTAGTTATGTCATGTTACCAACAACCTGCCAAAGCAGAGCGCAACTGATAGCACAGAGCACGTCTGAGCAAAGGCTATTCTTAGCCTGCAATTCAATCAGCACTCTTACAACAGCTAGGATTAAAGCCCAAGACAGCCACGTTACTGTATATAGGCCAATGCAATTACATGTTGAAACATGTTGAGAGGACGTGATGGTAAAGCAGAGTCAGTGCTGGGAGGAGCAGCACCAGACCGGCAGGTGCTCTGTGCTAGTGGATGCCTTCCCTGGCAGAGCTCACGCTCGCATCTCACCTGTCTTCATCGGTAGGCCACAAAGGAAATTATTAAAACAAATGACAGTTTTACTCCAATTCAATATGACTCAGTGCTTATGAAAGACAGACAGTGTTTTGGCAACCTTGAAAATCAATACCCTTTACCTTCCTTGGCAGCTGTTCAGGTGCCAGCTTCGTCAGTGCTAAAGCAGCCCACTTCCATCCTGTCCTGAACACACTGTCCATGAGGAGACAACTCAGTCCTCACCCTGCATGCTCCTGACCTTCTGTGCTGAGGCAGCAGTTACAGGACCTGCCTTGAAACATCATTTGCAAGGATGTTTATAAATACATGTCTTTCGTAACACTGAAAAAAATAAAACTATTTTAAAGTTGCCTTTCTTCAAGCCAGGAAGTTTTTATTCAGGTGTTAACTCTTATTTAAAAATGTTAAGCTCTTGCTGTCTTTTAAATCTTCAGGAGTCACATTTTCAGGCTTTACCCCTGCAACTATACAGGCTTTTTTTAAAAAATGAAAAAAATTACTCTTGCTGTGTAGCAGCCAGCTTCAGACTTACAACCTAATGTTTTGAGACTATGAAAACAAAAAAAAAGTGACACCACAATGCAAACATTTATCCTTTGGGATATGGCTAAATGATCTATCAAACAGTAATGACTTTCATACACTAAAACTGGAGTTGAATACTAATCAATGACGTGGGGAAGAGTAAGGCTGCATTTCATTAGCAGTTTCCCAGGACCATTAATCTTTTTTGATACAGCTTCTGAAAATTAGCCTAAACAGTATTTCCCTTCCCCTTCATCTTTGTACAGATGAGCATTAGAAGATGTTTCCTTCATATCCCTTGACAAGAGAGAAAGAAAGACTACAAGAACATACACATTCTGAAGATTTTCAAGCCGAACACACATATAAATTAAGGCACATCTAATTAGCAAAGAAAGAATATCTGCACCTTGAGACAAGTCTCTCTGTTATCACAAGCTTCCACATTTCAAACAGTACATGTGGTTGTTTCTCCAATGTGCACCTTCTTGAGTGCTGATCACTTCTCTTCAGCACGTGAAATAAAACCACCAGAAAAACTGAACTCTGAGAATCTGAATAGTAAGTTCAAATGAGCGTACTTTAGGCTTAGCACAAATTCACATTCATAACTGTGGTGGCTTTTTTTTGCCCACACTTTCAAAACAAGAAAAAGTCCATCAAGAACACAGGAAATGTAAAAGCTTAATTAAGTAGCATCTGAACTGCAAAGCATAGCCTGGGTCTCAGAAACTATACTCCCTTTACGTTCTAAAAGAGATCAGGATTTTCTTCCACCATTCCCCCAGACCATTCAGCTTCATCAGAAAAAAAGGCTCATTTGCCTTCTTAATTCAGTCTAGAAGCTTCTTAACTACAGTAACACACATAAAGCAGAACAACACCCAAGTAAACCCACCATACAGTGGTGTGATACTGCAAACAAGGTAACTTTTTAATTAGGCTGAAAAAAGCAACAATTGAACTCGGCATCTAAACAAAAAAATGTTACCATCTACAAATAAGTATAACAATTCTAAATGCATTACTTTAAATAACTTAAGCTCACTTCTGCCCAAAAATATGGAAAGGGAACATAAACAAGCAAAGCTAACAAGGAGTATCACAATATAAAATGAAGGCTGCATAGGCAAGAAGGGAATACTGGGTCACAGGCAAACGAAACAGTGCGTACTAAATTCAGAAGATATGAACTTATTTCTGCCTTGTACAGCCACAAGACAAAATGTCTTATGTATTATAATCAAACCAGAACAAAAAATTCACAGTAAAATGACAATTCTTCAACCATGACCAGCAACGATCATTGCAATACATCAATCATTTATAATACTAACACAGGTCACGTCTGTCTGAAATCAAATACCATGTTTTACTTATATCCTGCTTTTCCACTTGTGAATAAAACCTGCCTATCTTATTTGTGGTCACTGGAGAGTTACAGGCCTTCTACACTTGTAAGAGAAGCTGAACTCAACTGGTAGCACAATAAAGAGTACTTGAAAGAAAGGACAATAAAAACAAGGAAGAAACATGTGTAGAGATTGGAAAGTACTAATAGCGTAATTTGCCCTAGCAGTACCTTTTCTTCCTCAGGCACAGTTTTTCAGAAGACACCCATTTTCAGATCACATTACAGTTTCCTATGGATATGCCCAAAGGAGTCAAACAAAATGTGCCTCATACAGCAAACTTTTGAAATCCATTAAGGCAGTAGCCCTAGGAACAAAACACTTTCATAATCAGGGGCAGTGAGTCTGCAAGCTCACTGCCTCTCCTTGGCACTCACCACTATCAGGCTTCTCGGTCCTTGCAACCCTTTGAAAGTGATCAAATTTAAAAAAAAAAAAACCCACACCAAACACAAAAAAATACACAAATCCATTTACTTTTGAGAGGCAATGGTCAGCCGCAGAGGCCCTCACCGCCTGTGAGACAAGGCAACACACATGAACCTCACAGTTTCAGCAAACTCCCCTCTCTTCCAGGGATCACAGGCACCATTTTCTATCTCCCCCATGTTGCTTGTGCCCTTCTCCAGCTGCTCACCACCTTTAATTGCTCAGGCTCTGCAGGACTGCTACACCTCTCAGGTGCAAAGAATAAAGCTCAACAGGTATCCTTGATTCTCTGCCTGGCAAACCTGGAAGGTTCTCTCCCACCAGAGACCTCCCATAAAGAGGGCAGAGGGCTCCAGATTTTCTCAAGCCAACTCCCTCATAATGTTAGAGGTAAAGCAGGGGGGAAAAACCCCTTTTGTGCATGGAGCCAAAGGTCAGGCTCCAGGGACAGCTGCTGGAGCACAGTAATAAACAGAGGGTAGATATGTAGGTCTTTCAATTTCTCAACTTCCTGTAAAATGCCAAGTGTTTCCAAGTACTAGAAGTCTATTTATGTCTACCCCACAGCCAGAACGGAGTCATCACTTGTGCTTTGGAGAAAATTCAGAATTTCTGTTCCACTCTGACAAAAACCAGACATAAGTCCCCATTTGGCATTTCACTAGCACAGATGAGATTCCTGTTGGTGTCCTGATTGCACACCCTGCTATTGTGCTCTTTTCTTGCAAACCTTGCTGTAAAAGAGCTTCATAGCAAAGAAGTAAGAAAACAGGACATGCTTTTTCAGCTTGTCATACCTTGCATATGACCCTTGGATGAGCAAAGTAGCTAGCACAGCTATGAGAGCTATGGTTGCCTCCTTTGCAACCCATTCATGGCAGGTGGTTCACAACAAACACTGAGCAGCCCTACCAGAGAGGGGCCAGGAACTTCACATTCTCCTTGCTGACAACAGAGCCATCAGAAAAAGGTAGACGTACAATCCCCAGGCATCTCACTAGCAGCTACTTTATCTCTGAAGCTGTTACATGTGGCTGCAATAGTTTATTTATAATTCTCAAGAAAATACTATTTTCTTGATTTCACTTACAAAGGCTGAAGGGCTCATTAGTAAATCTGAGGCAGTTAGCTTCAAAGAACACTGCTGAAATCTCTCGTAGTTTCATTTTTGAATCAATGTCAATGTTACTTACAGATACCTTTTTAATTGGTATAGTCTACATTTTCTAAAAGCGGAAGATAGCACAGAAACCAAGATGAAAGCATAACTTTCTTTTCTAAATAGAGAAACACAAGCTATCTGTAAGTACATTTTATTCCAATATAATAATGCTATGTACAAACTGATTTACCTACCAAAGCAGAAGATACAGCTTACAATTTCTGTGGCTAACCACCTTGAAGCTTCAAACCACACACACCTCTTCATTACTGCAGGTAATCATGTGTACCTGGCTTGACGTTGTATTACAACTTGTTCATGTGTGTAGTTTTCTCTCATCTTCCTGATATCAAGAGTTTAACTGTTAGTAAACATAAGGCAACACTGTCCAAGTCTCATTTTTTCAAGTATATAAACTTTGCTTTAAAAACCACTCTAGAACTATGACTAAAAGGAGATGAAGCTACTTTTCCAGTCACTCTTTCCTAATCAGCTACTGAACACTACTGTGTAAGATGATGACCAACATGACCAAAAGATTAATAATAATGCAGTGCTCTTGTTTAGCAATACTGACTAGGTACCCAGGATCAGAATTAGCAATTTTCCAGGACTTCGTAATTCAAATAAGTATCCTACTCACAAAATGGACAGGGGGCCAGATTAGAAGTATGACTACTAAACTAGTCATACTGAAAGTAAAGGAAAAGATCTAAGCCTTTCTTTTTTTCTTTTTTTTTTTTTTTTTAAGCATTCTTAAAATACTGGGAAGGGTGGGATTACTTCTTCCTAAGTGTTTGGAATTGGAAACTGCAATGCATTTTTTTACTATATATGTGTTAAGCTGATGACATATGGAAAGTGAACTTTCAAGTCTCACTCACCTTTACTTTAATAGTTTCATGTGCCAGATGGTTGCAGATGTTTCTAGGTAGCTGGACCTACTAGAGAGCTCAGGGCTAATTCTGTCCCAACTTGTTCCTCTGCTAAAAATATGTAACAACATTCCTTGCTGTCTTATTAATAACTGTAATACAATATAAAGTTAATATTAATCTAATGCAATCCCGGTGATGTGGGAAGTGATGACAGAGGTGTAGTAGCTAGCACTCTTTCCTCTAAGCTGGTAACGAAGGAATATCTTAGCACACAGGTACAGCCTACTGAAGCATTGGTTACCAAGGAAAGCATATGTTCCCAGCCCAGACCACTTGGAATTACCCAAGAATACATAACACTTGATGAAAGAGTAGAGGTACCAACCTATCCTGGCTGAATTCTGCTCAGAGAAGTGGACTGTAAAACCAAGTAGTGTTGTCATAGGTAATAATGTGATGGATAGGTGACTGACAGCCCAGCTGCCTCACATGCAGTTGCAGAAGGGTTGTAATACTCATCCTCACAAGTAAGTGAGATCAGACAGGGAAAAAAAAAAGACTCATTTAGACCTTAATCACTGGTGAGGTAGGACGACTGTGCAAGCACTGGAAAAACTCTTCCTGAAAGTTTTTAGAACTTCTATTCTTATTTGGGACAACTCGGGAAGAGGAGGATATTGCAACATGCCAGGTCTCCCATCCTTCTCTGAACATTCCTCCATCAACACAGATACAGACTGAAGTTGTCTTAGTCTCTTGCTAATTGAAGCTATTAACAATCTTCATACAACAATTCTGAAAGAATTTGGAGGAAAGGAGGTATCTACAACTGGTTTTGAAAGAAAACATCAGGATTTGTACATATAAGTACAAGACATGAGGTATGATAACAGCAAGGTCTAACTTCTTTCTATTCATCTCCTTTGCTTGATTACAAACCTCCACTAAACACACAGTGATACAAATTTCCAGAGCCTACATGTGACTAATCTGTGATTTCAAAATTTAGCAGTACCCTGAGACCTATCAGCATGTTTGTTCCCATCCTTCTTGACACTGAGCTATACAAAGACTCTTGAGCTATGAGCAGCCAAACTGAGAGACAAGTGTCAAATTCAAGAATTAGATCTCTGGGATAGGTCTGTTCCTCTGCTTTTACAATATGGCTTTTAAGCCTAGATCAAACAACTGAACTGAAATTATAACTTGTCCAAACTATAATTTGTCAGAAAAACCTTGCAAGAACTTCAAAGATGTTAAACTGCTGGAAATAAAGCTCAGCATTTGACAGTTAGTATCTGCTGTACAGGTATCTATGATCCTTTGAAAGTCCACACTGCAGAAGACAGTAAGCTGATGAAAACTGTGCAGCTTTTCCTATCTGTGCTTTTGGTATCTATACTACCCTAGAAGAGCACTGTGATGCAGCTTGTGCTTTCAAGTCAGAAGACAGAGCTGGGTCTTACCCCCTTTGCACTCATAAATACCTCCCTAAAAATTCAAACACACATGACTGCTACAGGGTCAATCTCTTGAAGCACTGCGTTTTGTCACCTCCAGAAATACTTGACTAGACCCAGAACGCTTTGGAAATAACTACTGTGTCAAACCCCCTCTTCTCGCAAAGGATGAGAAAGGGCTGATGTCCACCTGCCTCAGGGAGAATACGAAAGACCTAGGCACCATGACAGCCCTCAAATAAAATATTCCCCAGTCCTCAGCAGTGACACTTGCAGAAGACATCAGACAGTTTCCCCTGCCCATTTTTCCTGGGACAATGATGATATTCCAGTTTCCATCTTCTATTCTTCAGCTCCCATGAAGAGAATAACAACCAACCAAAAAATGCTCTTTTCAGTGAACAGCTGCTCTGTTGACCACTACCTCCAGCAGGACCAGGATTTAAATCGTCCTCTCTTCTTCTGTCTCTGCCTGGTCTCTGTGCACCAAGGCATTTCCTAATGCCACTGTGCTTCAAGGAAACCCTGGGAAAAGGAGCCAGTCAGTAGGTTTTCCGCTCTTCAGAAAACCTGAGGTGGATGCCAGGTGGATAGCCTGGCACTGAGTTCAATGCCAGAGCTAAGCTCCATGCCAGAACATAAGCTGGTGGAACAGCCCCTGCTATCAGTTTACATCACACCATGCCCCAGAGTCAGCCCTGGCTTTAATCTAAGGCTAAATCACACCAGCTGAAGACGGAAATCTGGATGGTTTCCTTGTGAATGAAACTCCTGAATCCCTCTAGTGCTCATTGGATTTATTTCCTTATACCACTGTTTTTTGAATGACACTGTTCCTCATTACAAATTCTTGGAAGAGATTTAAACACAGAAGTTGCCTCCAGTTTTCTCAGAGGGAATAGGAGGTCAAAACAACTATCCTTATAGCACTGTATTTCCCCCTTTCCACCATGACCACCACTACCCCATATGCACTGTAAGATTTTTTTTGTCTTCCATTATTATAGAAAGTAGTTCAATTACATTTTCTTGATTAATCCAACAGTGTGATTTCCTATATTATTGTAAACATATATTTCTTACAGAGCTGCCCCAACACTGACCAGTACTGTGGGATGTAAAAACAGAATATAGCAACATACTCAGCATGCTGTAATTATATGAATATATTATAATGAAGAAGACCTCTAAAAAAAGCACACCACTTGACATCGGCCATGTACATATATCCACTCTCCTGAATGACCCTGTGTCAGCAAGTCAGAAGTATCAAGTAACTCAAAGCAATTCAAAACCAACAAACCCAAAGTACCAAATTAGATTCAAAGCACATTATTGGCACTGGGCCTGAGCCGCAAATTTAGATCCAGTTCTGGATTTTCTCAAGGTTCACAGAAATGGGCAAATGGGACATCTGAGTTCAGAGTCCAGACTATATCCAGTTTTCATTCATAAAAAGGATAGTAAAAGAGACCTATAATCACCAGAAACAAACCAATAAAAGCCAAAACCAAAATGGCGCCTTGGGCAACCAAATCAATGTAAGCAACCCAAAAAAGCTTTGTAACATGACTTAGTTACTCAGCAAGAATTTGTTGATGTGGCTAAAAATATGGGAACAGAATTGATGGTACTTCATTGCATCGGCAAGTAAGACAGTGTGTTATCATCTAGCACCAGGGCACCTGAAACTGTTAGAGAGATCTTTTACAGCCAACTTTTTCAGTATCAAAACCACAGGGGATGCCCAAGGGAAGTGTTCCCGCCAGCAGGGCCCTGCCCCACGGGGTTCAGTCTGGCATACATGTGCCAGGCACGCCTGCTGCACACACAAGGCAGAGCTGAGCTAACCCAGGGCACAGCAAGCTGCTGCATCCAGAGACAGAGCTGGAGGGAAAGGTGTGTCCATGGAGAGAATTCGGAAGAAAGGGAGGAGGTTATAATTAGGCACTTAATTTCAAGCGCAAGAAAGACTGCAGACACCTTTCTTTTCAATTTTCCCTCTCAACTGGTCTGTGTGCTCCACTCATCCAGATACTCAATGCATTCAGAGCGGTAAAGCCCCTTCTAACCCATGTTCATGGAACTCAGTCACCTAACTTCACTGAACTCCTCCACAAGAACCTAAAACCATTGCCACCTGGAAGACATTTTATAGGTCTAGACTTGCATCTAGACTCAGGTATACTTCTAAGTTTAAGGAGAAGAAGTAGTAGAACCAACATATGAAGTCAAGATGTGTACTTCCAAAGAACAGGACTAAAGAAATGCTGCCCTTTGGAGTTAAACTATAACATTTGTTGGTTACAAAAAAAGCTACTAACACCACACTATGACAGGTCAGAATGTCAAAGCATTTTTCATTTGAGTTTTACATGGTTTTCTTAATTGTTTATAACATTTAACCTACAGTAACTTGCAACATATAAGTTATTTTATTAACAACAAAAATATCATCATCACTACAAATTTCAACTTGGCATTGGTGAAATCTGATACCCACTGAAGACAGCTGGATTCCCAGTAGGGTCTTCACTCTCTCCAGTACATCCCACCACAGCACATTGTCTACGAGGAGATGGACAAACCAGCCCGTGATTTGAAGGCAGCAAGCTGGCACCTCTCATGAGAGAGTAAATGAATATTCATCCAAGTCAAAAGATGATGACTTAAAAACTGATGAAAGAAAACCAGCATTGATCATTCAGAGTTGCTGGCACAAAGGCCAACAGCTTATAAAATTTCGGGAATGATTTAGACATCAGTGTTACTATGTATCTGAGCTATAAACTCCTATTTCAAGATATTTTGCTCTAGTCACCATCAAGATACTAAATAGACCACCAATTCACTAGCTCACTAATTTTCAAAGTAATTAATCAATCAAGCCTCAAATGTGTCAATGTGAGCTGACACCCAAATTTCAACCTATGCTCTGCTTTGACAATTGCATTCCTCCAAAGAGAGTTTGTGCTGATCTCTAAGAAAAATAAAGCAAAACTCAGTCAGCTAATGTGCTGATCTTCTAGAGATCAGGTGAACAGAGTCTTGAGGAAAAGCTGCAGAAAGAATATCCCCACCTCCAAAAAAGAAAATGGAAAGCCTGTCCTTAGAAAGAGACACAAATCAGTTGGTTCTACAAAATCACACACACGAAGACCTAACGCCAAACACAGAAAGGCTGCACTAGCTGCAAGTGCACACAAAGGACTAAGCTTTCAGTAAAACTAGTAAAGGTAAACAAGTCTAATCAAACCTCTAATCAAACCTTCCGCTTTTTTTTTTTTCTTCTTTGTAGAAGCTAAGAGAAAGCCAAGAGACATAATTAAGGCACTCTAGAAACAGGCCCTGGTTCTGCAAACACAAAGGTAACGGTAGCCGTGTAAGCAGATTTCAATGCCTCTGCCCACATCATTACAACAGCAGAAACAAAATGTTTGCCAGAGTCAGAACCTCAGATTAAGAAGTCACTGGGTCAGGACTTGTCTTTAGCAAAGTCGAATTGTAAAAGCAGGGGAACAGGCCTATTCCAGAGATCTAATTCTTGAATTTGACACTTTATCTTTCAATAACCAGGTTTACAGCACCTCTAGAGACTTAGTCCGTCAAAGTGTGTAAGTCCAGTTTCCAAGTATCAATTAAACTTGAGAACCAGGCTGCATGCTGAAACATAGGCAGGAGTTAAGTGAATAGAAGTGGCCATAGGTTTTGGGTCACCCATAAAACACTAAGCTGTAGGAGAGTTTTGGTTAGTATAGGGTTATAAAAAAAAAAAAAAAAGGCCAGGACTGTATTCAAAGCAAAACACTGCACAGTGGGATACCCTTGAAGATGAGATTGAATTAACTGTAAATCCAGATTTTAAACTGTCTTTTTATTTACTTCATTAAGTGTCAGAATCTGTCCTGCCCTTCTTTTAATTAGCTCTGACTCCAAAAAAAGGCTCCCTTGAAAACAATGGAACCAGTCTCTGAATTGGGGACGACTGAGCACATGAAAACAGAATTGACCCAGCACACCAAGAGCTTCCAAAGGTTTTGTGTGTTCGGCGGAGCTCTGTTCACTGGATGCTGTATCCTTGGCAACTATTATGTGAGAAACCGTTCTACAAATGCAAAACTTCTGTCTGCTCCAAGAGCTTTTCTCTGAAATACTTTTATAGGGTTTGGATATCCTGGAATCTAAGGGCACACACAGCCCTTTGTCATCTTTCCACAAGCTACCAAGAGCAAGTTATAATAAAACAAGTGATGTTAAGAGAGTACTTTCCTCCCACTTCATCAGAGAGTGAATAAAAGTTTTACAACTTTTACTTTGTTTTCTTCTGGGAATAAAAAAGAAGTGGGCATTTTTCCTTTTATTTCAGTACAGTCTGCACAAGTAACGTGCAGATACAAGATAATAATGAAAGGACATTTTGTCAATGGCGTTGTTTTGAAAACTGAAAATTCAAGGATGGTTCCCGGGTGCCTGCCTGGCTTCAAGGGCAGAGCGACAGATGCCAGCACACGCATTAGAAGAAGTATGCAAGAAGAGATAGGTAAGATGTAACAAGGCAGTAACAAGCGGCAGCTCTTCGCAAGAGGGACCAGCAGTACCGATTGTTTCAAGGGCAGCAGACACGCTGCTGCTCTTCCCAAAGCTCTGGCTGGGACCGCCTCGCTCATCAAACCCCGGCTCAGCAAAGCTGAGACCCTGCTCCCCGCAGCTCGGCTGCCCTTACACAACACTCAGTGTCCCCAGGTGTTGAGAAATCGCTAGCGAGGGACAGCCACGGAGCGTATGATACCCAGCTAGGGCGTGGGGTGTTTCTTCTCCCGAGTAAAACGTGCTACAGCAAAGCTGAGGAAGTAGTTGCCCCTCAAGGCGTTTGGGAGCACAGGGGAGTAGCGGGGCGAGCGGCTCCGGCGTCCCCCCGGGACGTAAGGAAATATTTATACTGCCGGAGCCAGGGACGGGGCAGGGGAGCCGGCAGGGCCGGCGGTGGAGGCTCCCGCTGCGGGGCAGCTCCTCCGCCGGGCGCAGAGCCCGGGCTGCCGCCTC
>VYZX01007964.1:9023-26145 GCA_013401335.1 Brachypteracias leptosomus | reverse complement strand
CCATGAGCAGGAGTATGCAAAAAACTATGGACCAATAGACAGTATGCTAGTAATATGCTTAGCCAATAAATGAAGTCCACAATATGTAACCTTAGGGTTAAAAAGGACTGTCTGCAAGAAATAAATGGCAATGCGTGTATGTGTTGTCCATTGATCTCCCGCAAAAAGGAGACCCAAACACTGCTCTAAAGGAACAAATAATCTAGAGGTCTTTATCACAAGGGATCTGAATCTTCCCAAAGCAGCTTGAAATTGCCACTCTGACAGTTTTGAGTGCCACAGCAGGTGGCAGGACAGTCTCAGTCTGGGGAAGACTTTGGCCTTTGTTGCTTAGCATTATCCAAAAGGGATTTATGACTAGGCTAGATGCAGGGTGCTGCAGGGATCACAGCTGCTGTATATTCCTGTCTACACCTGAAAATTGGACATCCATGTTCTCTGCATGTCCCCATATTTTCTCCATCTCTAATCAAGTGAGATAAAGAATCTCAGATCTTTGAGGGTAAGGTGGATAGAGTGTGAAAAGCCGTCATCATATCATTAGAGTTGTGGTTCAGGAATCAAGGCAGAGTTACTGTAATCCCAGATCTGTCCTACTCATCTGACATAATGCTAATCACTTAATCACTTTGTGCTTTGCTTTCCTACAAGCTAGACTGTGAATTTCCCTTTTCTATACTTGCAGCACTTCAGCTCACAAGCAATTTGGGACAGGGATTTCATGTTTATGCAATCCCAGGTACCACAGGCTCTTTCACTCAAATAGCATTAATAAACAACTAGTGGTAGAGTAACAAGGTGACTTCAAGTGTGCTATGCAAGGGAAAGACTTCCCACAAAGCTGTCTCCCTCCGGGCACATCAGGCACTGCCCCACCAATGCCCTATGTAGCCAAATGAACAGGTAGACCTAACCGAGTGAGACTTCAACTACCTGCTTATGCAACAGGCAGAGTCAAGATGAAGTATGCAGGTGAATTCCAGTACTGGAAGAGCAGTTTTCTGAGCACTCTTTGAAGAAATGTCTCCTGGGTTTCAGTTCTGAACTCATTTTAAAGGCATCTGAGTTCATCAGAGCAGAGCCAGAACAGCTCCATTGTCCTGTGTTTCAGGATGCATGGAGGTCTACAGGACTCCAAGAGGATTCCAGGAAATAACATCTAAGTATTCTGAATCATATTTTTATTGCATTTCTTTACTTATATAATTAACAGTAACAATTATTTAATAATTAATTGTGAACAATTAGTCAAGCCTTTGTCCTTAGAGGCATACTTAAATTCCTGCTCATATTAAAATCATCCGAATCAACTGTCAACACAAAGCTTAGGATGATAATTGCTAAGGGCAGGATGGCGTCCTCAGCCCCAACATATTAAAAAGCCAGATGATGTAGCAGAAGAGGTTACTGTGCTGGATTTATGTCTTTGGTCTCCCCCACTTACAAAAGAAGTACTATAAACAGTTAAATATAAACTGTTTATATGGATTTCCTCAACAAATATTATTAGTGTATAACTGGGCTTGTGTTTTCAAAGCCAAGGTTGTTGTGTAACCATCTGAATTTCAGTGCATAAACAAAAATAATATTTAAAAAGCATGCACTTAAGCAATTTGACAGCCAGGAAAACATTTCCTTATATCTTTTCATCCACATGGAAAACAAATTGTTTCATTTATACTGGTAAGGGATTTTATAAGCCAGCCTGAAGTTATATACACATATATATATGTGTTCTGATTCCTTGATATCCTCCCTTGCCTTCTCAGTAGCCCAGCTGTGTGCCAGGGTTGAGATCTGTACCTGGATAGCTCCAGCTCAGGAGGGTTAGGATGACCTCCCTATGGCTGGAGCCTGAAAGTCTTGAAAACCTGCAGCACCTGGTAGCATTTTCATGCCCATAATGGACAAAATCCATAGTGATTTGGAGCAAATTCTGCGGTAGATATGGTCCCTAGGGTGGTCTTTTTTCAGTGCTTTGTCAAAATGGTTTTGTCATCTCTGCTGATCATCTTTGTCATCTCTGCATCTCTGCAGGTATTGTCCCATCTTGGAGGTGGAGCTTCATCCAGGATAGGGGATAAGCAGGACTGAGTTCCTTTCGAGGCTCATCTAATGGCTTGTACCTCTGTTGTCTGATGTAGCAGTTTCATTTAAGCACATTCTTTGTGAAACATCTCAAATGAAGAATGAGGATCAAAGCAAGATTTCTTATCCCTGAACATTGGTTGAGTCCTTTCAGAGACAATGCAACCTTTTCACTGTGGTCTCTTGGGTACCTGCAACCACTGCTAGGCAATATTGCAGCACCCCATGTACGGTACTGAGGTCCATCAGGTGGGAGAGGAACAAGACTTGTTCTTTATGCAGCAACAGAAAAAGCTCATTGCAGAGGGGTTTCAGTTCTTCGCCCCAGTCTGATTTCCAACTTAGATTGTTGTCTAGACAATTATCAGTGCAGTGAAAGGAAAGTGAAGCTGGCTGTTAGCTGACCTCTCTATATCCAACTCTGGTGTGTTAATCAATTAACTGAGCAGTTCTTCCAGTGGCCCTGGGACAAAGTGGGATAGCACAGAGAAGCTTCATAGCACAGGATTGAGATATTGTTAAGGTAGATAGGACAGGTATTAATGTCTGAATACAAAGGGAATATCAGTATGGGAGAATACTAATATGACTGTGAGTGGCAGGGCTGGAGCAGAGTGACTGCAAATCATCTGAAGCTTTGCAGCCATAGAGAGCTTCTCCAGAGGGGTGAGATGACAACTCCTTGCAGGATTTTTGTTGTAGACACAGAGCAACAAAGGGAATTAATTCCGAAATTGATGTGAACAATGAATGCATGATTGCTATTAAAGTTCATGAGTCTTCAGATTGCAATGAAGGCTTCAAGGACAAATATGTTTAACAATAGGCAGAAAATTTCCTGCTCCCACTGACAGGTGATCCTGTGCATGCTTCCTAAACATTGTGAAGATTTTGTACCTTTTTTCTGCTGTTGTCTTGAAGTTGTCCTGACACATAGAACATGAAGAGGGTTGTTTTTACTTTGCACTACCATGTGGATTTGCCTGAACAGCAAAAGAAAATCCCATACCAAAAAAAGACAACAGAAGAGTTCATCATAAAGCACATGGCTGAATAATAGATTTTGGTAAATGTTGTTCTAGACCACCAAATGTTTGATCTTGTGATGTGTTTCCTCATGGCCTACATGAAGACTAAAAGTTACTATAAATTGTTGTCTTTCCTGTGTAAAGGGGAACATTAGATCAAAAGGCATATGTATGCAGAGAATAAAAAGATTATAAAAGTGTCAAATTTCCCAGAAAGATTTCAAAACCAGTTACTTGAAAGAGCTGTTTGAGGTTAATTCTTAATGGTTAGGAAGTGTCTGAGATCAGGCTGTTTCTCTGCCTGCATCTGTGTACCCTCTAACCCCTCCACTGATTTGCACAGCTGGTGTCAGTTAGATAGGAAAAGGGAATCTCAAATTACTACAGTTTTAACATGAGTTGGTTGACTGGTACGAGAGAAATCAGGGAACAGTTGAACCCAAACACACAGGACAGTGTAAGCTCTAAGTCCTGGAAGGGCTTCCCTCAAAGTTGTATCTATTTTCAGCACTGGATAATCCAAGCACAAAATCCAGGCTTATGGAAGAAGTAAGCTTTGTTCATCTCACTGCTTATTTAGCTGCGTGAGGGCTTATTAAGTCCTCCAGTGAGGGCTGTAAATACTGTCAATACATGGAAAGTTAGTTCTGGGTTACTGTCCCTTCTTCTGAAAAGCAAATATTGAAAGAAAGAGGAGATTGAAGCTGCAGTTGCCATTCTCCAAAGTTTCCCAAAGGGGAAAGGATTTAGCCATTTCTAGGTCCTCATCATGCATTGCAAGATTTTCCAGCTTTTTCTTTAAGAGTTGTGTCAAACAAGACTTACTGTTACAGATTCACCCCTGGTTTCCATCCCCACTAGTTTTGCCATAGCCCCTTTTCAGAGAAGTACTTAAACACATACCTAAATTTCGTCTCTGCTGTTTAGGCACATGCTTAAATAAATGGCTCATTCGTCAGGTGCTGTGAGCTGCATCTCTGCTTGTGGCCCTGATCCAGCTCATGAAGGAGGAAAGAAAAGCTGCAAAGATGAGCTGCATTAGAGACCAGAATAAAGACGGTCTGAGAAGCTGCCCTGCACCCACTCTCACTCTTTCTCAGAGTTCAGTACCCAAAGAACGCTGCCTATCTTTATAAATAGGGGCTGCAGAGGCCTGGCAGGATTTGCTGGTGTATGATTTTCTTCCTGGTCCACTCAAAGGCCTTTTCTTGACTTGCTGCTCAGGGGTTTATTCTCCCTCAAGTTAAAGAGTACCTGTCCGTACTTCACTTCATTTATGGGTGTAGACTTGCTGTATGTGAAGGGAATGTCTAGGAGGGTCCCTCCCTGCTCTTGATATTGGGAAGAAATTTTGTGTTTAAAGTTTACAATGACCCTTCAGGAGAGGGGCTTTACATACAATTAACTTGATCTGAAAACATTTTAAAAATTTGAACGTGATGCTCATCAAAAGCCAATGGTATTAATTGTCCTGGCTGTGAGCTGCAAGTTCAGGGATTAGCTCTACAGTTTTGACTCTTATTTGAAAGAATTTGAGACAAATGCCATGCACGAAAAAGAAAAAAAACATTCTCTTTAAGTTCATGAGCTGCTGAGATGAGCACAAAAATGCCCCAAATTTGTACTTGCTGTCATATTCCTCCCCACCATGTCCTGCAACACTTCTTCAACATATCTCAAAATTTTGTATAGGTTTTCCTAAATTAAAGCCCAGAACGTGGTCCACAATGTGTAACACTGAAGTAAACTATGGCTTATTGACAATGCCATAATGATTTCCATACAGCTCTGATTGTATTTTTTTTAAAATCATTTACTTGATCTTCCACTGTTGTTAGTCTCAAATATTCAAAAATTTTGACCGACCGAGACCTGAAATATTGCAAAACCAGCTATAAAATCTGACAATTATCAGAAGTAAAATGCTTGGTTTCTATTATCTTGGTACTTTTTGATACCTTTGGAGTTTTTTGGTTTTTTTTACTTTCCCTCCGAAACCCCTCAGGAAAAGAGTAAACCCTTTGATTGAAATCTGCATTTCTGGTACCTGGTGCTGTGGGCAAGCCACTGGCAAGGCTCATGATGAAAGTTTTGTGTCACTGTTTGAGGAGAGGTGGCAGTGAGCTGTCAGCACTTCAGGAGAGTTAAGATGAGTTGGGGAAAGGAGCAGTGGGAGCATAGCCTCGTACTTAGAGGAGAGGGCATCAACCAGCCACACCTTATTTCAGGTTGGAAGTGTTTGAAAGGCTTGAGATGACTCAAAACCTTGCAGTATGAAAGATGAGTGCCAGAGAGCCTACAAGGGTGGAGCTGGGGGAAGGCGTTGCCTGTGATAGCAAGAAGTGAGTTTGGGATTGCAGGATGAAACAGCATCCAGCTCTCACCTCTTATGTGATCATGTAAGCTGCTTTAGGTCTAGAATTTGAAAACTCATCCCAGCATTCTCCTCCAGCTCTACGGTTTTGACTCATTTGAAGGAATTTGAGACAAATGCCAGCCATTAACAAGAAAAGGGCCTTGAGCAATCTGGTCTAGTGGGAGGTGTCCCTGCCATGGCAGGGGGGTTGGAACTAGATGATCTTTGAGATCCCGTCCAACCCAAACCATTCTATAATTCTATGTAACAAAATATTTTGTGATTTTATACTAGAAGTGAGTCATACCCCTGTGAATTACTCTTCTGTGAATTACTTTACAAAGACAGGATGCACTCCTTCCAAATTCTTCCTACTTCTTCAGAGGCTTGCCAGAAGGACAGGCAGTGTGCTGTCCTGTATCAGCAAATGTATTCTGCAGCACCATGGCCATACCATGAGGCAATTTCTCCAACACCACTCACTGGCTGAGCCTTTGTGCTGTTTATCAAAAGGTCCAAAACCAAAAAGCAAATGTGTTTTCTGCTTGTCTGTAAAGCCTACGCTAGCAGTAGCCAGTGACTGCTCTGCAAGCATTGGGCATTGAGGTGCTAAAGGACCTTTCTGCATAGAAATGACATGAAATCAGAATTTATTTTACACAGATTGATGTTGTATGTGAAAGGAAAAAAATACTGTTGCATTCTTTCACCTCAAATGAGATGAAAGGTGGGATTTGTCAAATTTACACGGGGGGGCCATTCAATAGAAAATCCTATTTCAAAAGACCTGGAGCAGAAATGGGTTTCTGCTTCCCAGCTTGCCAAAGCCCAGGGATCTGTAGCACAGGCAGGTGTCCAACGAGGCCAAAGGAAGCAGTGGGTGAGCACTGTGCTGACCAGCCTGCTAGTTCCACTGCACTCTGCACCACAGTCACACACATTTCTGCCATTTGGAAGCTTGCTTTTTTTTCTACTTCTGAAACACTGTGAATGTTTTGGGGTTTTTTTTCTCCATAAGAGAAAAAAATAATTGAGAATTGAATGAAGATGTTGCACTTTCTGGATTTATCTCCTGAGTGCTCTTACTGAATGAGGATGTGTGATTAATAGTTTCCCCTGAGTCCCGTGATCAATTCTTATCTCTGCTTGTCTGCTGACCCTAAGGAAATCACATCATCTTGCTGTGCCTCTGTCCCCTATCCATAAAGTGCTCTAAGTTATATTTTGCTTTTTAAGCTAAAATCTGTGATGACACAGGCTACTTTTCTCTATATATGGAAATGGAGTGGCCAGCATAGTGGACTCTTAAAACTGGGAGGTAATAGTGCACAAAAGAAACCTGGATGTGGATGGGGGTGATTCCTCCCAAAGCATCTGCTAGTGCCACCTCACATGGTGAGGCAGCCTCTGGCATGCCTGGGAGGTAAAGAGGCTGGGCATGATGAAAACCCTTCCCTAACTTGGGAGAAGAGAGAAGGAAAACAGAGGGCTGCACCTCAGCTGAGGTGTGTGAGTTGTCACCAGAAGCTTAGTGCCTAAGACTTTCTGAGTTGCATCATTAAATCTCCACCCAGTTGAGAAACAAGATGGGTAAGACCACCACAAGACCCTATCTCACTAAGAGGATTTATGGGAAATACAACTGCAAAAGCAGTTGTTACTCTGCAGGGATAGGAATAACAAAAATACTTCTCTACTGGTTCTCTTGACAGCCTGTTTTGGTCTGTTTTGAACTTCCTATGTGCTCTTCTTTAGAGCTGAAATTGCCAGTGCAGGGGACTTGTGCCAGGCTGAATTTTTTTCCCTGCAAAATTTCCATTGGGACAGTTCATTCTTGCCCAGGAAGCACAGGTTATATTGTCCAGAGGAAAGGCTTTTTAGAGCACCTACTTAGGTAGCCATCCTCCCACCAAGACCAAAGCCAGCTTGCTTAGCTCCAGTGTCCTAAGCTGCATTACTTCATTGGACTGATTTGCAGAAGTCTTGAGCACTGTAAGTTACTATAAAAATTAATGATAGTTCTGCTTTTACAATAGAAGCTACTCTGAAAGATGAGATATTTAGGTCATTTGCTTCAAGCAACCGAAACTAAAGGATGTCTTTTACCTTTCCTCCATGATTGAGCTCCCTGTTTGTGAAGAGGACAGCATCATCTTAGCTTGATTTTGAGGCACACGCATATGTACTATGCAATGTGTACGTCATCCTCAGAACAGGGCTCAGCATGACAGAAATGGGGACAGAAAAGCTTTAACACACAGTACATTTATTAACCAGCATGAACAGAGGGTGTGGGTGAGCTGTGCTGGGGCAGGTTTTCAGGCACTGCTACTATATGTTGATTCATTCACCTGTCCTCAGGAGCTGATGATGGCTCTGGGCATAGGACACTCTCAACACATTGGCATCTTAGACAGAAACCACTGCATCTTTTGGCAGTTCAAAACCAGGACTGCTTTGCCCCAGGGTCTGCTGGCTACTCCATCTGACTGGTCAAGCTCAGTCATGACTTTCAGGACAGCCTGAGAAGCCCCTGTAGTGATGGTGTGCTAAACAATGTGTGTCTGTGTAACACCTGCAGAAGTACATCTGTGCATACTGCACTGGTTTTGACAAGCTTTGTGACACTTTTTGTCTGAAAGTCTGAAATAAATTTTCAAATCATGCTAGAATGAAAAATAGGCAACCTCTATGACTATGGAGAGTGGAGGTGTGGTGATGATAGGTGGCTTGTGGCTGTTTCTTGAACAGAAAAACTGCTAAATATATGGTGGTTACTTGTATTCAAGTATTGGTTTCTTTTTTTTGAAAAATCTGATTATTCCTTTTATTGGACCACATTAATTTCTGAAAATACAACTGAATACTTGAAGGGCCATTTGCAGCTCTGATCCTGTAAGGGGCTGTGCAGCATACTAAGCTTCTGGGAAAGCAGAAACTCCTCAAGTCCTGTAAATAAAAAAGGTGGGGTTTTTTTCTGACTGAAAGCACATGACCAGCTATTTATACAGTCAATCTCATGATGCATTACTTTCCTTTAAATTGTACTTCCTGTAGATTAAAAAGCACGTATAATTAAAAGGCATTGTGGCACAGAGAAATATACTATTTCTTCATAACCTCACATCTCAATGGAAATAGTCTCCAAGTGGCAAGTGGTAATTTCAAAATGTCCAAAAAAATTTTTTTAAAATGTAAGTTACTTTCTGACACTCCATTGATTTGATAATTCTGTAGAATAATTTTCATAGAGGCAGGATTTCCAACTAGAGGTATTTGGGGAATCTTGTCTTTTAGGTCTGCTACACATTCCCAGATGCCAAGGGCAAGGCAAGGAGACACATTCAAATATACAAGGAATCCTAAACAGTTTGATCACTGGCAGGTTGGGGAGGAAGGGATGGAGAGGTCTTATTTCTTGACACTCATGATGCTGGCCCAATTGAATATGAGTACCATTGTGTGAAGAGCTTTATAGGCATATCATGGGCAAAGCCTGACTCAGAGAAACAGATTGTCCAGTTTATTTCTGAAGTGTGGGCAGGGATGGGAGACCCAACAGCTTGCATACGAAGTCATGGTTGTGACTATCCAACATCTTTGCTCTGAGTGACCTTCTGATAGGCATGTTGAAAACATCCCATGGAGCAAGAAGGGTTCCAGGCAGTTTCACTGCAGTGGTATTTCCACATCTGTATTCTGCTTTCATCCCTGCTTTGGGTGCCTGGGTCTTGGAGCCAGATCTTCAGGCCGGAGTGTTGCAGGGTCTGGGATTTTGCTGATCTGACATGTAGAACAAGGAGTTCTTCATTCCCAGTGAGCCCAAAAGGGCTCATTTTATGTCTCAGAAAGTAATTGGAGAAGGTGGCCATATGTGTGTGTCTTGATATAACAGCTTCTGCCAAATTCTGGAGCCTTATCTCTTGCCTCTTCTGCCTGCATCCAAGGCTTAATGAACTTTGGTGTGTGGGTTGCCCTGGGTACAGATATCCCCCCTTCTCCTCATCCCCATGGGGCTGGGCCACATGCAGCTCCTGTGTGCTGGACAAACAAGACAACCAAGTTTGGCACTACCCCAGGGCTGTACATCTCAAACTAATCTTACTCCATGCCAGTACTGCCAATCTCTTGGGGTAGAAGAGGCAGTTTAATGAAAGTAGATGAAGGGTAGAGAAATGTGTCAGTCAGTTATCTCCTTGGTCTATATCAAAGAAGAGAGATACAAACTTGTAAAATTTTATTTCATTTTTTAAATTTTAAACTAAGGGAAATCAACAAAGCGAAGTAGGAACAAGAATAACATTTCAATTAGTAACAACTTGTATAAAACAAAACACAGGTTGCAGACATCTCTGCAAAAAGTTGACTCTCTGTTCTTTAGAGTTACGATAAAGAGAATACAAAATAATAAAAGAAAATAGCACCCCTAACTGCCCCAACCCACTCTGAATCTTTATTTATTTCCAGTCAGCCTCTATCCTGCTTTGCTTTTCCATGAAAATTCATCCACAAGGCCATGACACGCTCTGAAGAATGGTAGAGGAGTTTTCACCCAGGAAGGTCTGTGTGGCAGGAAAGCAAAGCACAGAGCCCCTGAGAAAGCTGCCCAGGCAAGGGAGAGGAACCATGCCATGGGGTTGCTGGGCTGTCATGCAGCCACAGCATCCTGCTTCTACAAGAGCACTTTGCCTTTGCTGAGGTCTTGGGACCTTCCTGTGGTCTGCTGGTGATTCGAAGCTCATCCCAGGAAGCAGAGCAGATAGCAAGGCCTCAAAGCAAGCAGCGTCTCAGTACCTGCTGGTTCCCCAGGCAGGTAAAGCCTGTGCTGCTTCCCTGCTAGCTCATGTTTTCCACCGGCACAAGGCACAAGCCGTGCTGGATATCAAAACTATGCCTGTGAGGGGGACACAGTAGGAGGGATGCTTAGCACTTCCCCATTTCATGTCAGGATTATGTCAGCTCTGCCCTGTCCTGCTTGCAACGCTCACACTCACTACACAGCATAGTGAAAAACGCTGGGAATAGTTCTCCAACCCTCCATCCTCTGCTCTTCACTTCACACGCACTCTCCTCATATGTATCTTTCTATCATTATCTCTTCTCCTCAATCTCTACTTATATAAAACAACTTTCATTGTGTTTCTATGTTACTCAGCCATCAGTGATGCATCCTTTAGGGCAGATGGATGCAAAGGAGCTGTATTGACTGGATTCACAAACTTGTTGTGGTGTACATGTCTGGATCATGGCAGGGAGCTGCCATGAATTCAGAGGTGCAGCACTGCTTGTGCTTGACTGGAAACATCTTTTGTGCTCTGAACTACCCATGAAGATAGAACTTCCCTGGGGAAGCTCCTACATGGTGTTTCTCTTGCTAGTGCAAGGCTGTGGATGGGGCTGAGAAGCTTTCCTTCACAGTCACAGACTGTTGCTGAACTATTTTGTAGCTCTGCTCGAGACACCTCACTTCATGGGTAGGTTGTGCAGGAAGGGTATAGAATCCCTTAGCTTTACATAGCACCTTTTGTTAGAAGGGACCCAAAGTACTGATGCTTACCCAGCTCTGAAATGCAACCCACTGCAGAGCAGAGCTGCTCCCCAGCTCAGAACAGACTGAATACAGTGACTTGTTTTTCCAGGACCTCAGAGTCAACCCCGTAGCACGTCAAGAACTTTTCTTCCCAGAAGCATATTTCTCTCATACCTTGTGACAATCAGATACCACCCATTATTACAAAAGTTCGTTATTTGCTTTGTTTTACACTTTCCTCCATCCCTGCAGGATACCAGCCTACTATGGCATGTATGCCAGCAAGTTGAATTTCATACAAAGAGAAATTGCCATGTCCTAAGTTTTCCTGGAGGGAATAATGGAGGAGCTGACTCAGAGGAGAATCCTGCTATATTTTATACAGGCCCCAATAAGTCTGATTCCCTGACAGAATAGAGTTAAGATCAAAATTTCCCTCACAGTACAGCTTATCTCCCTTCTTCAGGGAAAAGGGTCTCCCAAAATTTAACGTGCCCTTTTTATCTCCTTTGTTTGGTCCCACAGCCTTGTTGAGGAGGATCTTTGGCTCTTTGAACAACATCAGTGTAAAAGACTGATTCATGTATTGTATGCGGGAGACCTGAGAGTAGATGAAGTAGTTGCCACTCTGCTCAATTATGAGGTACTGGTCGTGGTCCTTCTCCACAAATCCGTTGCAGTGCTCTAAGTTCAAATCCCACCTCATGGCACCTTCGAGTTTTGGTGTATCAGACTCTTTTACTGTGGACAACAGAGACAAAATGCGTATGGTGATTAATTATGTTTAAGGACAACCTTGTTTTGTACATGAGCATGTTTTGTTACTGGTTCCAGCTGGTACTGGTACCCACTCCCTGACTTTTTAATTATTGTTATTTATCAATTATTATTGTTGTTATTATTGATCTTTTTAGTTTACTAACTCCTCAGAAGTGCTAGGAAAGGGTTTCAGCCTGCCAGGAGAGGCTGTGAAGGACCCCCATGGCCATGGGTGTCTGGGAGGGGCTCCCTGCCGGGACAGGTTAGCTGCCACAAGCACCCTGGAAATGAGGAATCTTCAAGGCTGAGGGCTGGATCTGAGCTGGATTTTAATAAGAAAAAAATAATGAACAGAACTTCAGCTGGATTTGAGGATGATGAAGATGGTTACAGTAATCTTCTCACTGACTGCTGTGGCTACATTCTTTCATGAGAGCTGAGCCCGCAGGATCTTCCCAGATTTCCCCCCACTCTTTGTGCTGGATGAACACATGCTGTTAGCATTAGAGTCAATAATGAGCGGCAGGTGTCATACCCCTTGCTGTGCACACTGACAGACGACTGGGTAAGGAGACAGCAACGTTAGACTGTGCGTGCCATGAGCGCATGCAGTGCGTAATGCAGTGGTGGTGTCTATGCAGCATGGATCAAATACGATACAAAGGGGACACCCAGCTCAGGCTATGGTGCTGGTTGGCACCTTCAGCCATTGCGGTTGCCTAGGGAGGCTCCTGGCAGTGAGGGTCTTGCACAGTCAATGGTCATTAGCTGGATCTGAGCTGGTATGTGGGGCACTACTTTGGGACTGCCCTAGGCTGAGCTTAGGGAACTGACGACTAACACTTGACAGCAATAAATCTGACCTTTGTGTCACTGATTTTAGTGGTCACTTTCAGAGAGGGGCACACGGTTGATTCTGGTAGAGAGAGATGGTTGCTGGCTGACAGCCCTGGACACAGAGCTGAGGAGCTCTATTTGTCATGGCCACAGTGCCCTATGGGCTCTGTATTTCTGTGGTCAGAGCTTATACCTGTCCTTGGAGCAGTTGTAAGCAGGCATGAGGACTGTGAGACAGTCAACTTTGTCACAGCAGAAGTCTGACAAAACCAGAAAGCGGTTCTAGTATCTCCATACTTACAAGTTCCATGTACCCAGCACGACCCCGGTGCCTGTGGAAAGAAGCAGTGCTTGGTCAGTGCTTTCTGCTGTGATTTTCTATCTAGCAGGGAGCTCAACAGAGGAGTGCTATCATTACAAGAGCACAAAAGCACTCTCCCAGGAAGGGAAATGACCTTTTTATCCATCATTACGAACAAACACTAACAATTATTTGTTATGAAAAAATCAGTTGTTTCCTAACAAAGTTTGAAATGTTTAAAATAGATCAGCATTTTTCATATCCCTTTTGGTGATATTTTCACAAAATAAAAAAGACAACCACCAGCAGTGCCTAGAAGGAGGTCTACACTTCTCTTAGGTGGCAGGTCTTTCATTTCATCCCTGGTCTCAGCTCTTGTGGACTGTCAGAAGTAATGTCTCTGTTGACAAGGACTCCACTTAAAGCTAGTGCATATGCATGGGGAGCTGCCCAGTGTTGTGCTAGTTCACCCCCATCAAAACCATTAACCTTTTCTTCTGTGCATCATAGTTTGAAATCATTTAGTGCTGATTCGGTGCATGGCAGAGTCGTGCAGTAGCCATGCTCTGAGAGTGGCCAAGGTGTGCTGACAGTGGTCCCCACCCCTTTTGAGTTGCTCTCGGGCTTTGTAGCCCCTGTACAAGGTGGAAAAAGGAACCGTGGAGGGCTGAAGGGATGTCCTCAATCTCATCTAACAAGCAGCATGGGGAAGACAGCTTCTGACTTTTAAGCCTAGTTTAACTGCCACACCATGCTTAGCTCAGGGCAATAGGTGCAGTGTTTTCTAATCTACTAGTCAGAGCAGCTTTCCCATGATGTTCCAGCCAAGGGAAGGAGGTGGTTCCATGGGTGCTTAGGTGGTAAACTTTCAGTAGTAAGAGATTTCAGTCTATTCCTATGACTCACGGCTCAGTGTTTGCTTATGGAGGTCATGCTCTTCCTACACAGCAGCTACATTCTCTCTCTGGCCAGAGCACATAAAAAGGAGGCTTGGAATCAACTTACAGACACAGGAACTCAGTTCTGTCTCACATCTTAATGGATGCAAGTTCTGATATGCTTAAAATTGCTGTTGAAGCACAACCTCATCTGCTCCTTCGAATGTTGCTGTCCTGAGTGCTGGGGAGGTTGTCAGTTCTCTTGCAGGGAAAGGCTTTCATTACTCATTCCTGCCTTTCCCAGTTAATATGAATTAACAGGACTAAAGGCAGCTCTTCCATTTACTAAAGTAATTTTCTGCAATATGAAAAATGAGAAGGATTGGAATGTGTGTGAAATGCTGTGGGCATCCATGTGCTTATTACCTTCAGAGGGATGCAGTTGTGACTGCAGGTCACAGAGCTGCTGTTTCACAGCTCCCAAATAGTTGAGAAAGGCTGTGGGAGCAGGGCTAGAAGTAGCAAAGCATTATATACATGTATATATATACTCTGTGCTAAGTGATAGTGCTGTAAGGTGCAGAGCAGGCTCCTCTCCTGTGGGAATTTAGCATTTTTCATATCTTACAAAAATAATCAGTGCCTTGTCGGATCAGTCCTCAGAGGGGTTCTTGGTGTCATTATGCCGCAAGAAGCTGACAGACCAGGAGAACAAGCTGTCTTGCCTCTTAACAGGTGGGGACTTTTTCCTTGTCCTCTTCCTCCTCAGAAGTGGAGCTGGAGAGAGCTACATCATGACAGGATATGTAAACCAGCATCCCATGCTAGTGTTTGGATCTTCCGGGAGACTGATTCACATTTCGGAAATTAGAAAATAAAAATCTGGCGTTCAGCAAATGAGTCACTTGGCTTACCCCTGTATTTCTGTTCATAACCACGTATTCAGATCTAGACAGAAGCCGCCCATTGAAATCAGTTAACGGAATACAGAAGCTATTTGGGCTAGATTTGTGGTTTAACCTCAGACAGCAAATACGCACCACACAGCCACTCGCTCAATCCCCACCCTATGGTATGGAATAGCTCTTTGCCTAGTTTGGGTCAGCTGTCCTGGCCATGGTCCCCCTAGCTTCTTGTGCACCTGCTCACTGGCAGAGCATGGGGAACTGAAAAGTTCTGGGTTTACAATACGCACTACTTAGCAACAACTAAACCATCAGTCTGTTACCAGCGTTATTCTCACACTAAATCCAAAACACAGCACTGCACCAGCTACTAGGAAGAAAATTAACTCTATCCCAGCTGAAACCAGCACAGCTAGATTGTACTAGCACTTGGTAAAATCAGGAGTGAAAAGGCTTCATGCCTGGTGAAATATCAGGACTTCCTCAGCCTCTCCAGTCCTTATAGAGCATCATCAGTTGATATCACATTAGGACAACGTACATCATTGGCACAGGAAAGGAAAGAAAAGAGGAATAAAAACTGATTTTATTTATTTTTCTTTTAACTTACGGAAATGAAAGCAAAATGCTGAAGACATTTACCTAAGAAATTGATGGAAATTATATCAGCTGAAATACTGGAAAGTAAAAGTGTAGCTGTCTCCAAAAAAGAAAGAATGACTAAGTTGCAGTTAGTTGATAGCATCAACACAGACATGTTCATCTTTAAGAATATGTGTGTTATATACTCCAAAGTTAAGAATTTTGCTTTGTTCTTACCTGTTTATGATGGAGCAAACAGAAGACTATAGAAACCAGGACTGAAATCATCAACGAAACAAGTACTAAAATATAAAAAGCCACTTGACAACATGGGAATTTCCTTTTCTGTGGAATATTTCCATTCTCCAGCAAGTTTAGTGGTTCCATGATGCTTAACCTCAAGACAGTTAGAGCTAAGGATGCAAACAGCACCACAGTTGAGAAAGGCACTGCAAGAATTCCAGAAGTCCTTAGTGCCACAGCGGAGCATGGACAGGATTATATGCTGGAGAATTCCCCACACTAATAAAACCAAGAGGAGGAGCCACAGTGTGTTGCATCACTAGCCTGGGCTAAGAGGCAATAAGTTAGCATTTCCTCATGAAACTGAGGCAGAGAACTTTCATTTGGCTCCGGGCCCAGAATGATCGAAATGAAACTCCAGCAACAGGAGACAACAGGCTGAAAGAGCTCTGAAAAGCACCTTGGACTTTCATACAAGGAGTCAAGTTTACAAACTCTCTGGCAAATATGAGGTGAAGGGATGCAGTGCTGAGCACAGGAACTCCCAATGACTGTGTGTGATCTGCTCCTGTCTGCGGAGGTACCAGTGCTTTCTGTGGCTGAAAAGTAGGTGCCAGATTAAGTCTGTTTCTCATTTTGACAACACAGATCTGAGCACCGATGGTGGAAGGGCATTTTCACAGTTCCCTGAGGATATGATTCATGCAGTGAAAGTGCAACCACATACACTTAAAAATATGACTGCAAGTGAGCACTGCTGTGGAGCTGCAAGTATATCCTCATCAGCAAATGGAAAGAGTTGAATGAAACAATCATCCTTGACTTCCACACTGACATCATTTGAGGAGAAGGAGTGAGGGTAGGAAAAGAGGGGGGATTTTCTGAATAGCTTTCAATTTGCAGTTTGAAATGAGCTGGATGTTTTTCAAAGTCTTCCTAAAATAATTTTTTTGTTTGCTCTTTTTATTTTTTCTCTCCTATTTTTTGAATTCATTCTGAATCATGAGTTAGGAGTTGTGTGCAGGAGGCAAATAAGAAAAAAAGAAAGAGAAGCAGATAGGCAGAAGTAAAAAACAAAGGAAAACTAAACCACACCTAAGAGAAATATAACTTTAATTATGTACCTTGAAAGTAGTTTCTATTTTTACATCCCGCATATTCTTTTGAATTTTCACAGAATCACAGAATCACAGAATGTCAGGGATTGGAAGGGACCTCAAAAGATCATCTAGTCCAATCCCCCTGCCGGAGCAGGAACACCTAGATGAGGTTACACAGGAAGGTGTCCAGCAGGGTTTTGAATATCTCCAGAGAAGGAGACTTCACAACCTCCCTGGGCAGCCTGTTCCAGTGTCCTGTTACCCTCACTGAGAAGAAGTTTCTTCTCATATTTAAGTGGAACCTCCTGTGTTCCAGTTTGTACCTGTTACTCCTTGTCTTATCATTGTTTGTCACCGAGAAGAGCCTGGCTCCATCTTCGTGACACTCCCCCTTTATATATTTATAAACATTAATGAGGTCTCCCCTTAGTCTCCTCTTCTGCAAGCTAAAGAGACCCAGCTCCCTCAGCCTTTCCTCATAAAGGAGATGCTCCACTCCCTTAATCATCTTTGTA
>VYZX01007963.1:11571-33148 GCA_013401335.1 Brachypteracias leptosomus | reverse complement strand
TACTGATCAGTCCCTTAGCTGGTCTCCTTCCAGTTGTCAGTACCCTCTTTGCACACAATCATCACACACAGATTGAGGTGGAAAGGGGCCTCTGCAGACCACCTAGTCCAACTTCCTGCTTTCACAGCAGGGGCAGCCAGAGCAGGTTGCTCCGGATCTTGATTAGACAGGTTTTGAATACCTCCACAGATGAAGGTGCCACAATCTCTTTGGGCTACTTGTTCCAGTGCTCAATCACACTTAGAGTAAAAGAAGTTTCTTCCTAGGTTTAAGCAGAATTTCTTGTATTTCAGTTTGTGATCATTACCTCTTGTCCTGTCACTAAGCATCACTGAGAAGAGCCTCGCTCTATCTTCTTTACACTCTCCCATCAGGCCTTTATGTACGTTGATAAGATCCACCTGAGCCTCCTCTCCTCCAGGCTGGGCAATCCCACCTCTCTAAACCTGTCCTGATATGATACATGTCCTCTCCCTTAATCATCTTAGTGACGCTTCACTGGTTTTGCCATAGTATAACTTTTGCACCGGGCTGGGGCGAAGCTGGATACAACATATGTGGCCTCATCAGTGCTGAGAAGAGGAGAAGGATCACCTCCCTCAACCTGCTGGTAGCACTCTTCCTACTGCAGTCTGAAACGCTCCAGAAGGACTTCCAGGTCCTCTTCTACAAAGCTACTTTCCAGCCAGTTGACCTCCAGCATGTACTGGTACATGGTGTTAGTCTTCCCAACGTGCAGAATATACCTAACTACAGGAATGCTGAAGACTGACATTGAAAATAGAATACTGGAAGAAGCTCACCAGAATTACATTCTGGAAAGTTAGGAAAATACAAAGACTCTAAGTTCCTTCACAGTGTCAAAAACTTGACTGTTGAGTAAATGTTCTGTGTCAATTTTACACATCATCTTATTGAACTTTGGGACACAAACCTAGAATAAAAATTCTTTACAAACCAATTCTAACATCTTCTCTGTGTAAAACTAAAGCCTTTAAAGGTAATGGCCAGTGAATGTTAGTTGCTTCTGATTTAGCTGTTAAGCAGTTAAATAATTTTTTATCATTAGGTATATGGTTATATCCAATAGACTTATATGGATTGTACCTACAGAGATGCCACATTTATTTGTTAGATACGAAGTGCAGTTCCCTTCAGGAATACAGCAAGCTTTATTTGTTATTGTTCACTTCGGGACTTCCCCAAGTTTCAAATAGCTGAAGATGTTTTAAGTATTTGCCTTGTTTTACACAATAAATACAGTGAGAACTGTATTTATTATTTATTAGACATGCCACTATCATATTGTTTGCATCAGTTTACAGTTGCTAGAACTAACGAATACAAAACTAAACAGAACTAAGCAAACAGATTTTAGATCAAACAAACAGAAACACTTCTTATATGGTGAATCTTCTCACCAGATCTGCTGGGAAGAAAGCATGGAGGCAGCACTGTGTGTGCTTGGACAGTGGGATGGCCAAGGATTCCTAACATCTATCTGATAAATCAGTATCTGATAATGGTACAAATTTCTGCAAGTTCTGGAAGTTCTCCTTGTCTCCTCTAGATTGCAAAGATCACCACAGAGAATATACCTATTTAAAGTGCTTGTTAGGTCAATTAGGTCCTTGGCTAAAACATTAATATTTTTGTTCAGCATTCCTGAGTCATATCTACAATCTGTATGACAGTGTGTGATACCAGAAAAGCAGTAATAGGGCAGAAAACCTGTTACTTTCTCACACAGCATCTGCAAAACATAATCAACTCATATATGCCTCTGAAGCAATGGCTGTGTTTCACATCAGAAAACTGCTCATTAACCTTCACTGGAAGAGAAGGAAAACAAAGTGCAATAAAAATGCAGAAAACTCAGACTAGGGAGTTGGAAGAAAAAATCTAGCCAATTTTCTGAAGTGTTTCTGAATTTTCCTCAATTCAGGGGACCAGATCTTGGCTTTACAACAGTTACAGTACTATAGAATGTATTATACTTCTTGCATTCATAGCACCAGCAGAATCATAGTCTGGATCTTTCAAACCCTATATGTGACCACGAAGCACACCTTTCATTTACTTCTAGACCAGGTGTACTGGGTTTGGCTGAGATGGAGTCAATGTTCCCCATAGCAGCCCTCATAGTACTGTGCTTTATATTGGGAGCTTTGATAACACATTCGTGTTGTGACTGCTGCTGAGCAGTGCTAGCACAGCACCAAGGCTCTTTCCAACATTCTTCCCCCAACTCAGTGGGACAGGGTGGGCAAGATCTTAGGAGGGGACACAGTCAGGGCAGCTGATCCAAACTGACCAACAGGGTATTCCATATTATATGATGTCAGCTCAACCATAAAGGGAGAGGGCAGGAAGAGGATGAGGGCATCCGCTGGGAAGACACTTGTCCTCCTAGCAACTGCTCTGTGTTCTGGAGCCCTGCTTCCTGGGACAGGACTGACACTGCCTGCAGATGGAAAGTAGAGAGTAACATCTCTGCTTCACTTCACGTGCACAGCCTTGCTCTCTGCTTCCATTAAACTACTTTTATTGTAACCCATGGGTTCTTTCCATCTTATTCTCTCCCTGCTTGCCCTGTTGATGGAGGTGGTGTGGGGGAAATGATAGAAGGGCTTGATGGGCACCTGGTGCCCAGCCAAGGTGAACCTACCACACCAGGTTTGAAAACTTTCCAGGAAAATCCTGTTGAGATTGTTTGTTACAGACTCTGGAACTCTGTGTCACTGTAAAGGCATCAGTCAATTTTTCAGCAACATTTAAGGTAACCCTTTTTGTGTATGTATATTCTATGGCTATATGTAAATTACAATTATGTGTATGCATGCATGCATATGATCTGTTTATGTACAAAACCAGAGCTGCTGTGCAAACTGACTGACTCTGGACATATCAGCTTAATTTATTTCAACACAATCTGGCAGATCTCCTTGTTGCTGCATTACAGAAAATTAGTACTATGCACGTTCTGATCTATTAGGCTGGTGATGGATTCATAGGCGGAAATGCCCATATGAAAGGAAAGAAGCATGGAAAGAAATGTTTGTTCAATTTTCAGGAGGCCTTTGGAGCTTAGAGACCCACGAAACACAATGCCAACCAATGCCTGTCTTGAGCTGAATTCATCTGAAGCAAAGATATACAATGTCTGATTTTTACCACCAAGAAAACTGCCACAAAAATAAAATTTTTGTCATTATTAAATATAAAATATTCTGCAATTCTGCCTCAGGCTCTTGGAAACTCACATGAAAACTCAGTGTTTTGGGTGAATGAGGAACATTCTGCAGAACAGTTTTCACTAAGCTTGGATGGGCCCTGGCAGTGCTTGAAAGAAGCACATGGATACTGAAAATCCAGAATTAAAACTGCAACTTCATCATACCCATTGTGAGGGCATAGGCCTCTCAAGTCAAGGTTGGCAGAACTGAAATAGCCTGGATTCAAGACAGACTGAAGGGATCCAGGTTGTAGAGACCTCCTATACTTCAATCCTCTTTCCAAAACTCAGCCTACTGACAGAATGGATGTTGTTCCTGCTGCAGCCTTGCCAGGTCCTCTGTCCCCAGGATCCAGCCAGCCGTACTGAACCCTGTCAACCCACATGATGCCTTGTCCACAGAACAACCTCCTAAAGCAATACACCTCTTCTACTTCCTTGTGTCCAGCAGAGCTCATTCATTTAACCAAAGTTTTATCCAACTGGTAGGTACCTCTGTCCTTGAAGGAATGCACCTAAAGTCAGACAGCACAAGTAACAGTCATAGAGTCATGACTGGCTTTTGGTGTCTTCTAGATCCAGCTCAATGGTAGTTTAATGCTTTTTTGAAGTGTTCTCCTAGTTAAAACCTTAATTATAATGTAATCTAAGATCTTCAGACTTTCTCTCCCCACACTCTGCTGAGGTGTTTTTAAGTATGACATTTAGCTAAAAATATGCTTCTTGTGTGTCCCTTCTGTGATCTAAGCAGGAAGTGAATGTAAGAGAAATTGTAATTTTTAAAAACTAAAAGATTAGTTATATTTAAGGTCTAATTTTAGCAACTTGCAGAACTTCTAGAGGAATTTTAATATAATAAACCAACTAGCATGATCAATCATGCAATTCACCCTGTAGTAACCCATACCATCTAAATGTACTTAAAGCAAAAATGGGCTATGCAGAAAAGTAGAAAACAAATTGCTTAAGCAGCTTGTGGGTTGCATTAAACAAAGTTGTTATTGCCAGAAACGCATTGACTCTGCCATATCACAGGATCTGTGCATTCCAAAACAAAATCAAAATCCACCTTGGATCACAGTGCAAAGGTAAGCTAGCTCTGGGCCGTGGGGAAGCATATGCAAAGCAGGAGGCCTCTGCAGAGAAATACCTTTCAAATGAACCATAGTTCATTCTATGGAGTGTCTCCAGGTGATTTCTAACTGCTACGGTGATGAACAGGCTGAAAGGCAATATACCTCTGATATAAAAAAGAAACCAAACCAAAACAGAAGAGAGCAACTAAACAAAGGCTGCTCAAGTTGCTAACACAAATATCAAAACAATGCAACTATATCATTACCAAATTGTTTGGAAAGGACATAAAATGCAAATTTCAGAGTTGAAGTCAATGAGAGATCATGAGAAGATGTTTCAATTGGCTATATACACCTCTGTCTGTCTATTGCATAGTTAAACAGTCCTCCAGAGCATTTGGGAATGTAGTGACTGCTGTCAGGAAACAGTATGTTCTCACATTTTTATGCCTCCCACTGAAGCTGATCTGCTATCTGAGGAGAAGAGATATATCCTCTATAGTGAAAAACATTGCAATAATGTAGCTCACTAGCAGAATTCTACTTAGAACAATGTTAACTTGGTTTGTGCTTTGAGGAAGACAGCAGTGTAGGTATTTTGGGGATGGGGTGTGAGAAGGGAGGAGGTGGGTGAAGGCTTACTGCACACACCTGCTTTCAGTACAAAGCTTTCTGACGGTGAATCACACAGAGCACAGCTAGAGAAATTTCAGGATCCAGTCTCCCTCTTCATTGCAAATATTAGATTAGGAGCAAATACTGCTCCTAAAACAAAAGTACCAAAACAAGCACTAGAGAAGAGTCTAGATTCTTCACATCTTTCAGATAAATGGAACCTTGTCAAATAAGAAGCCAATGGTAAAACAGTGCAGCAGTGACAAAAGCTCTGATCCAACTGTCCGGGCATACTGTTGTGCTCATATGCAGGGCCTCAATGACTTAAATAAGTTTCCACAGAAGCAGAGCAGTTCCTTTGTACACTATCAACTATGACACCAGGATCTACACCAGTATTCAGCTCCACATCTCCATCATGCTGGCAATAATTCAGAGTTGGTGAGACAACTCGTAAAGGAAAAAAAAAAAAAGTAGTGTTTTAAACCTCTCTAATTTAATGTTAGCTTTTTATGTGTCTAACATCAAAGCATTTTTTCACTTCTATTTAATCAAAATTAATCACTAAGATTACTACAGTAATTTATGTTGGAGATTATTGAAATGAGTGTTTTATTAAATTCTGGTTTTATTAATAAAACACATTCTGGCTAAGGAATCATGTGAGTCTGCTATTAGAGACTATTAACTGAGAACTGGGAGTTAATCATAACAGTCATGCTGCCAGGTTCTCTGACAGCAACACACAGTGGGTTTGTTTTTGCTTTTATTTTTACTAGCATATTTAAGTCAATTAATTACCATAGCACACGAGTGGTCAGAGCAACCTCCTGTAACATAGGGAAGGGAAACAAAGGCACATATATCTCAGTAGTTCTGCACAAAGAAAGGGTAGTCAGTAAGAGACTCACCAGCCTGATTAGTTGTGATACTGACAGCAGCAAATTGTCTGGAAAGTGTACTCAAGTCAGATACCCCGTTGACAGCATCAATCTCAAAAGTGTAATTGGTATGTGCCAAAAGGTCCACTACTGTCACTGTGGTGTTAGTGAGTCCAGTCTGACGGGGTAAGAATCGCACGTTTTCACTACATGGCTCACACATCTTGAGGTTTCCTCCACATTTTTTGCAAATGATGTTGAAAGTGACATCTTTCCGACCTCCAGTGTCAAGAGGCCAGCTCCAGTCCAGGATAACAGATGTCTCATTGATGTTAGAGATAACATTTCTTGGAGCAGAGGGTGGTCCTATGAAAGAAAACAGGAAATCAGAGGGATGAGATTCTCTGCAGTATTCCAAGACAGGAGTAAGAAGGGCATAAAAATTACAGAAATAAAACCAATAAATAACCAAACTCTTCTAGTTACTTCCTGTAGTGACTCCTGAAATATTCACCTGGACTACAAACCTAGCCTATCAAGGACCATGTTTTCTTATAGACAGACAGTACTCTCAAGGTGCAGTTCAGGATAGAGGGCTGAAAATATTGGTAGCAATTTAAAAATCCTCTCTCTCCTTCATAAGTCTGACAGAGAACAAGAAGGAGAGGATTAACATAGAAAGGTATAAATCCAGCCAACCAATTTTTGGCAGCCTGTCCAATGTGTAAGAAGACATGGGAGGCAGTGGATGGCTGACTGCAATGGGATATGAGAGGAAGCAAGCAAGCTGCTGAGATACAGATGGAGGAGCAAGAATGACAGCCCCGAGCATAATGATGCTACTCACTGGTGCAAGCCATGGATGGAGGGTCTTTCTCAGAGCGAAAGTAATTCTTTTCACACCTGCAGTTCAGAGATGCTTCTTCATAGGTAGAGCTGTGAGGTGGGCATTTGGCACACTTCACGTTGCCAGGAGAGGCTTTGTAGAACCCAGGTCGACAAGCTACAAAATAACAGAGGTATAGCTTTAAATTCCATGGACATCTCCTCAATTTTAACATGCGACTTTAATACTGCCCTGGGACCTATTCATATGTAGATCACATTTTGCAGACTAAAAATACAGATTTTTCTTATAATGAGAAAGCTGATGGAAATAAAACTTCTTGGTAGAACAGAATTCTTCATGCATCAACTTGAATCTGCATTTAATTTTTCTCTGAAAACAATACAGCACATTGCTCACTAAGAAGAAACATTTTCTACGTTGTATTTTAAGAACACTTATTTTTCTTCTCTTCTGGTTAATTAACCAAAATATTGTCCCTAATCTGCATAAGAAGCTAACTTTATCCTCTCTCTGCTGCCAAGGTTTGCTTACAAGAGCACACTAATTGTAAACAATGTCTCTTGCTTTGTCTCAGGACAAAGCAAGCCGAAAAAAGAAAATAACCTGAACAGGTATTCAAATTGTGAAGGACCATGCATAGGGCTCAATGAGTTGCTTCTGATACTACCTGGAATTCACATAATCTGTATGAGGATGACATTTTTTACATAAACCTAGTCCTCTAAGGATGGTGCTTGAACCCACAAAATCTGCTTCTGAAAAACTCTGGGTGGTGGTGGTGTTTCATTAAGATTGGCACACTCTTCCTGTTTTGACTCTTGTTACATTTTAGGCTGATGCATGGCTGTGTTTGCATCAGAGGAAAACAGCCTCTGAAGGAAGTTACAGAAATGAACAATTTAGCAAATAACTTTTTATGAAAAAAACATGCAGTGAAATAACACTGTTGACTTCTTTCCACCAAAATGATATCACCATCTGAAAATAATAATAATCATTAAAAAAAAGAAGCCAAAACCAGATAAGAATGAGCAGACTCTACTGTTCAGCTGCTACTTCCCCCCAGGACACAAATCCTTCTCCAAATGGAATTTATCAAGTAGAAACATCCTGTTGACTCTGGTCACCCACAGGTCTTTACTCATACCCACATCAACCATACACAAACAGGCATTGGAACAAAAGGGAGCACATCTTAAAAGGTGTTCACCTTTTGCTACACTTTGATTTCACAGCAGACACTGTCTAAAGCACAAGCACACTAGGAAAACCCCGATACATTCTCATTACAAGTATAATGTAAAACAAACAAACAAAAAGAGTAATACAAAGAAAAATACAACTTCTTTCTGTGTCTGGAGCCCAGATAGTTAATCTTCGATAAAATTGCCCAGGACCTGTCACTGAATTAAGTACTAATTTGAAACCAAAAAAATGGGCTCACCGGTCTTAGCATAAGCCTAAAAATGGACACACTTTTTGGCTTTGCTTACAGAAATAAACTGATTCCTAAACATAGTATAAAATCCAAGATACAAGACTTTGTGATCATTCATGAACTGCTCAAACAAAAAAGTGTTTGGATGGACAAACTTTCCTGAGATGGAAAAAAGGTCAAATTGAAAATCCCAGCACTTTTGTAAGTGATGGAGGAGAGAGGGAAGATATAGCATTACACTGGATGTGCAGCTTCCACGTTATAGCTCATAACCAAAAGCTAACTAAATATCTGGGTTAGGCAAATTTGTTGATTAGTTTCTGGTGCCAAACACCTGAATGAAACGCACTGGCAAGTAGAGAGCATAAAGCCCTGTACAGTCATATGTCCTGCTCTGAAACATCTTAATAAAACCCTCCTCCTACTGCATTGAACACAGTGTGAGAAGCATGACACATTTCACAAGGAAGTGCTAATCTCAGCCACTCTTCAGCACTTCACAGCCCTTGCAAATCAAGGCGCCTGGCTGCAGCTGCTACCCCTGACTTCTACGCTAGCAAAGCAGCTGGGAGACACCTCTCGCTCCAAGTTCTCTCCTGCAGCCCCTAAGGAAACAATCCCAAGGAGGCATGGGTCCAACAAGAAAGCAGAATTGCTAAAAATGACCTTGTGGTGAAGTTCACAGAGCCTAATGCCAACCCGCCTGATCTGGCTCAGCCTGTCCTCCCTCAGCTGCATTTCTTGCGTTTCCAAACATGGATGTTTGGGATTTTTGTTTAACTTGAGAAAATAGAGGAAACAAAGGAAATATAAGTTCCTCTTATAAACCTCCATTAGGAGAAAATCACAACAGTAAAACAAGTTGGCTTTTTTGGTTTTGTTGTTATTGTTGCAGCCTATTAAGATTCAAATTATTACGTTATGGATGCTCCATCCCTGGAGGTGTTCAAGGCCAGGTTGGATGGGGCCTTGAGCAACCTGGCCTAGTGGGATGTGTCCCTGCCATGGCAGGGGGGTTGGAACTACATGATCTTGAGGTCCCTTCCAACCCAAACCATTCTATGATTCTATGAAATCTCATTCCCTGCCAAATACTGCCCCATGATACATGTGCTGTACCTGGAGTGAGCCTCTTTGCTCTCCCTCTGGCTGACACAGGAGCCTCAAATTATTCTACTGTCTCTGTACACAGCACAGCTGTTCCTGGCCTTAAGACAGGCAGAAAAGAATGGATGCCAATCCCACTCCTACCAGCACTAGTAGCTAAACAAACACATTAAGGAATAAACATTGCACTACATCTGCCCAACTAATTACACAGCACATTCACCAAAACTTCCCATGGAAACATACTGACAGGTATTAAGTTCAAATGGTTTTGCTTAATCTACTCAAGCTTGAAGGGACATTTTTATATTTATGAGCAGGCATACACGAGACAAAGATGTATTTATTAATACATACAGTATAAGTTTTTAATAATTTTATATACTAGCTTAACGTAAGATTAACCTAAAACTGAACCTTTGTCATGTGGTTGGTCTTCCTACAAGACACAACTTTCATTGGTTATTAACCGCTAATTTGTTCATAACATTGTAACACATAAATATTCATTTAGAGAATGGAACTACAGCAAAAGTGTGTATTTAGAACACTTTCAAAGCACCTACCACCAACACTTTGATATGGTAATGAATTCTACATAAGTAAACAAGCTTGTGTAAGAAATGGACAGATTTTGTGGGGTGAGGCAGAGAAAGGAAAGAATCAAACTGCTCCATTAATAAATGTCTATTTCATCCCTCAGGTGAAAACTTGCAGACGTCATTTATGAAAAGGTGGTGGTGGTGGTGTAGGGTCAGAGAAAAAAGAAAAAAAGAGGGACATGTAGGAAACATTGATAACACAAGATCAGGCTGCCTCTTTTCATCATTTTGTGCTTCTGCTACCATGGTACAGAGTGAGCAGTCAGGGTGGGGGTATGTGTCAGTCATATCCCTGCTGCCCTGGTATGTTCTAGCAAGGGCATCCCAATCTCGTACCCTCAGGCTGTCTCGCACTTTCTGCCTTTTTCTGTCAGACTAATTTAAGATTATTCACAACTGCAGCCCAAAGGAGAAAAAAAAAAAAGAGCAATTATACTTGAAATTGAAGCTTGGAAAGAGGGGTTGCCAATAGAAAATGTTGTCAATGTACTTACTATGATTATTCTTTTCCTAGTATTTTTTTAATTCTGATATATGAGAAAAAAAATGAGGCCTTCAAAATGCATTAATTTTTCCTGTCAGAATAATTGGATTATATGAACTGAAGGAAGAAGGTTTGGCTTTTTGAGCTGAATACCATGGCTTTGGTTTCAAGCAGGTTGAAAATAAAAGGACTAGCATAGGAAGTCTTCACAGAATTTGTAATTTCAGCGTGGGAACCAGCTGTGAACAGCAGCTGCTTTTTCCTCTACATCATCTGTTAGAAGATAAGAAATTTTCCTTTCACTCACAAGGGGGAACAATGCAAAAGGAAGTAGATGCAATGGACTGGGAAGAAAAACCTCTTGGCATAGTGAAAGTGAATAAAGGAAACCTTGAGAGTTTCTACATACCTGATATAAACTGCACAGCAAGACTGTCTGGTTTTGCTTTTAAAGTCTCAAGTCAGATGCCCAATACCTGTTGGCCTCAGTGGCTCCTGTGATAACTCCAAACTACAATATTATTTCAAAACTGTATGCAGTCTGATTTCAATCTGCCTTATTTGAGCGTGAGCCACACTGATGTTATCGAAGTCACCTACTGGTAAGAATTTCAGTTGTCCTTGTTACTGTATGAAAATGAACTTCCCTAATCTATAACTGATGAATCTGTCTCAGAGACAGAGAGCAGGGAAAGTTATTTCAATGAAAGAAACAGAAATGCATGTAGCAATCTATGATAGTTACTGCTTAAAGAGACATGACTGTCTTTTTCAAAGCAAAGTGAACTTTGCCTCTGTTTGACTAATCTGAGATGAAAACATGGTCCTAATTAAGGGTTAAATGATTCATTTCTATTTGAATTAATTTTAAACTAAAATATAAAGCTGTTAGTAAATAGCATTTTAGTATTCTTAGCTCTTCAATAAAACAGTCTGGGGGTAAAATGCCATTGTGGCATTTAACTCTAGCATTTAGAAAAGCAGGGAATTCAACATAAACCTGTACAACTCATGGATATCTTAACATTTCCTCATAGCATGCCTAGCAAGATAGATGACAGTAACCCTGATGTCCCTGTCCCCTCTAGAGAGGACAGGGAAGCATCCTCCACATGTGCATTCCTGTGAGAGAGGCTTTGCAAACCACTCCCACTATCACCTGTGGAAATGGCATGCCAATGAGCAGCAGCAGAGGTCCTTAGGCTGAACCTGAAGACACAGGATGATCTTTGGCTGTGTAGGTGTGCTGGGAAATTAATGCAACCAACCGGCTCACCTCTGCCTGTGTAGAGCCTTGCATCTTTGCAATGTTCCCAGGTTCCTTTTAAAAGCCTTTACACAGCTCATTTTTCTCACTATGTAAGTTTATATCTTTGAGAACCAACAAAAATGTGAAAATCATGCTTAACTTTACAAGGAGGTTTCCAAACTGTTCATTTCACACTTCAGTCACAAATTAGAGGGTAGATTTAGACTAGATATAAGGAAGAATTTTTTTAACAGGAGGATGGTGAGACACTGGCACAGGTTCCCCAGAGAGGTGGTAGAAGCTGCATCACTGGAAACATTCAAGGTCAGGTTGGATGGGACTCTGAGTAAGTGATCTAGTGGAAGATGTCCCTGCTTACTGCAGGGGGGTTGGATTAGATGACCTCTAAATGTCCCTTCCAACCCAATGATCTTAAAAGTCTTTTCCAATCTTAATGATTCTATGAAATTACATCCAGCCATTTGTGTTACTCTTGCTATATTACAAATAACACTATATAAATGCAGTATAGTTCTGGCTCAGATACATCAAGTGTAAGAAATGAAGATAGAATTCTGCCCTGAGTCATCCCACCCTCAGTTTGTATCACATGTCACTCAAAAACCTGAAAATGTTTATTTTTTTCCTTGCTTGTTCATCACAGTAACCTGCTCAGCAGAGAAAAATACTTTATAATGTAGGCTTCCTGCAAAACTCCTCAAAGAAGAGAATCCACTTTCAATATTGTCCATTAGTACATGGACTTACATTTATTCCTTGTATTCTTTGTATTCTTTACATTGTCTTCCCTGTAGTCTTCAGCATACTATACATAATATCTGAAATAATTGCAAAGCAAGTAGCACTGGGAGCAGCAGCATAAGCAACGTAGCCATTTTTGCTAAGTGTGATAAGCAAATCAATAAAATCTCACATTGTCTTCTCTGTATACAAGACACACTTTCTACTCAGAAAATCCAGGCATAAAACTAAAAGTTGCATCTTAAATACCAAAGTGAATTCCCACCACTCCTTTCACTATAGCACTGGAAAAATGCAATTGTTTTTTACTATAACTTACATTTGGTGGGGAAGCTACTGAGAAGGAAGCATGCATCATGTACTTTTCCATCTCTAGACTGGAAAATAGAGTAATCACAGCCAAAGCCACTGACAGATTTGGAGAACTATTGCAGCTGTCCACTGCTAGAAGAAATCAACAATTAACAAAACCGGTGCAATTTCTTTTCTATCACTAGGCTTCATCCAACAGTACGAGGCCAATAATCTGTGGGCTCAGGAAATGCCCTCTCCTCTCCAGCCCACTCCAACTCCTCCAGCCTTTGTGCCAGCAAGGTGGACGGTGCTGTATGCATGGGGCAAGGATTCAGCGCAATGTGACACCGAAATGCCTCTAGAAACATACTCTTCAGGACGAGCACTTTTCATTTTTTTACACCTGAAAGCTGCTGCTAGCACAAAAACATTGGGTAGTATCTAATCTTACTCATGAGTACATTTCTGCTTTTTCCTCCCCACTTCATATTTTATAGTGATCTGTGACCTTAACATATTCTAATCAGATGCTTTTTAAATTGGCTTTATTCCCAGGTCAAGTCATTCAGCAGAAACAATTCCTGTTCTTTGTTTAATAACTGTTACTGGCAGACATATTAATTATATGTACATAAGAGATAGCTTTATCCGGAGGGAATAGCACTGCACCTTTCAACCGCAGCCTGTAATAGCTCCATGTTATGCCTTGCAGGCTTCTGTATGTCTTTTTATGAAGTGCATTACAGCTGTGATTGCTACCAGCAATATGGCTGAAAGTGCAATGTCAAAGACAGTAGGTCTAAAACACAATATTACAGAAAGATGTTCTCACTTGTAGGTACACAAATACCTTGTTTCAAAATGCATAAGGCATTTCAGCTTCTTGGCAGGCAGTTTCAGGGAAAAGAAATCTTTCATTAATGTAAAAATATTGGAACTACAGCCTTGATTCAGAATTAAAGTAAAATAAACAAAGTTCCACCTTAATTCCACCCATACTTAGTGAACCACTTAAACAAGTATTTAAACATGGAATTTAATAAACCCATGTTTATAAGCACTGTCTTTCACTTTCCCTAAACAGGATGTTTTCCTGAAGCAAAGCCTGGACAGACTGAGATATATTAAGCTATCATTTTGTCAAACAAAGAAATTCCATGTTCTGTTTTTTTAAAAAAACCCTTAATTTAATCCACTCAGAAATGAAAAATAACTTCCTAATTCAGGAAGCGTTGTAAAAAAAAATAAAATCTTAATTAAAGCAATACCCCAAGAAACCCCACTAGCATCAACTTGAACAAAAAAGGTTTGTACAAAGACACACACAAAGAAGTTTTAAATGGCCATTTGGCAAGGATAAAAAAGTAAAGAGATATTTCTTCCTTGAACTAAAATTACACTATGGAATCCTCAAAAGCAAACTAGACATAGGACCTCGATAACCTCAAACAATAAATGTTTTCCAACATCAGGCCAAAGGTGCCACAAAGGGACAACTGCGATACTGCTCTGGTTTAGTCCTTAACCTCCTCTCTCTTTATCAGAACTTTAAAAAAACCAAACCCATAAACATGAACAACCAACCAACCCTCCCACCCCTAAAGCAACCAAAAAAGTCATGGTAGACATGGCAGCCTCTGCCCCAGAGAACACAACCTCTTGGGAAGATATTTCCTTTTCAACTCAGTGGAAAAACTCAGGATAGTGCCTGGTAATCCTCCTGAGCTAGATTTAGCCAAGTGATAAACAACTTTCATAACTTGGGGATATTTATATAATTTCCTGTGCCTGAACCAGCCCAGATTAACAGGTTGACAATATGAGAGGTAATATAAATAAAGAAGAACAAATGAATTGTCATATGGATTAAATCTAGCACTTACGCTGGTGCCTGTCTTGCATCTACTGGTAGCACCATATGAAAAGTGAAAGTGAAAGGCCAATAGGGGATGATCATTTGCCATCCCTCATTATTTCACCCTCATCCCTCCCCCTAGATATTATTTTAAAAACCTGGAAACCCACAGTTCAGCATATCTGCTAATTTACTTTTAACGAAAATTAATTACTATAGTCCTCCATTCTACTGTTCTCCATGTAAAATATTCTTTTTTTTTTTGCTAATTATTGCTCTCAATGAATTTTTCTGAAATTCTTCTCCAGTCTAGAAAAATACATCCTTCCTTCACTTTACCTTCAGATTTGGTACCCTTTTAGCTAAATCAATGTTTCTTTGTTGTTTATTATGAGACAGGGAGACCAGCTGCTCCTGATGTATCCTCTCTAAGCCATTCCACACCTTACAAAGATCTATCATGAACTTATATTCTCTGTAATGAACGAACACAAACTTTTCAATCAGCTTTTATAGAAATATCTTCTATGTCTTTGATTATACTCATCTCTAGTTCTGCAGTATCATTTATTAGGTGGAAAAACTTTTACTCTCTTCATAACGTTTCTGATTGATTTATATATTGGACTATGTTTTACCTCTTACCCTCTAACATATTTAGGGCTCTGTTTTGTTTTTTATTTCCAGCAATCCATTTATCAGGCTTACCTCTTCTAGCTGTCTGTGTCAATGCACATATCCAACCCAAAAGAGCTAATTCAGATGTACAAGAAGTCTACACTTTATATCTCGCGAGGGTGGGAAACATTTACTGAGGCTGAATGTTCTTTTGCAAATTTCCACCCTTGCTGTCTCCATTTCGTGAGTGAAAAAAATTAATGCAGAACAGGCTCCAAATCCAATGTTCTTTCTTCCAGTGATACATCCTAATCAAAATGCTGCCTGGTGGGTTATGTGATGTGACAAAAAGCTCAGCCCAGTTCCCCAGTGACATAGGTCCACTACTGAAATTAACATGAATTAGTACTTTTGTTAGCAGTCTCAGCAGAGCTGTCAAATTAATTGGAAAAGAAATTTAACAAATGCCTTTCCCCTTAGAGATACTCTTTCAGGTCAGGGTTGTGACATATTGCTTGAGCAGTGTGGGGAAGCTTATGTTCCTTACATCCTCATTGAACATGTTTTGTTGATAAAAAGAGAGGATTTGGGTTTCTGGAGCTGTTAAGCCAATACCTGTCACAAGCAGCCCACTGACATAAAGACAATCAATTTTATAACACTGAAATATTCCAGCTGATGGTAAAAAAAAAAAAAAAAAAGCTCAATTAATTGCAGAAGTACTTATGCATGCATTTTTCATGAACTCTTGCTTTCTCACATCTCAAAGTTAGTTCTTTCATTTTATCTTTAATCTGCAGAAGTATCCAAAAGTTAGTGCACTGTTCCCGCTATTTTAAGATATTTCTGAATTCAACCACTAGAGGCAACACATGGCTCAACATACATAAGCCTTAAGGTTTAGAAAGCAAGCACTGGAGATGCTATACTGTCCTCCCTTACCAAAAAAAACCCAACTAACCCACCCCACAATAAACAAAAAATTAGGCATTTTTAAGCACTTGGATTAACAGGAGACATAAAGCTAAAATTGTGTGTCTATGCCTCATTTGATGAGGGCTACTGAATCCTTTACTGTTAGTTTCACTGCCAACCATTGATATATTGCTGCATGAATTCACAAAGAAGTGCTGCTGGGAAAGGGAAACTCTTAAGAAGAGAAATGGTGCTGCAATAGTAAGTGTTTAAATGTGGATGAAAAAAAAATCATATGGTTTAAACTGCTGTCATTACTTGCAGACATAAATCTGGGATGCAACTTAGTGTATCAGAAGACGGTCGTAATTTTTAACTGTATAAGAAACAGCCAGCGCTTTGCACTGGTGATGTTGTTAATTCCCTTTAATGGGTGCATCTACATAAGTGTTTTAGTTCAGATCTGGAGAGGACTTTTAAAACAAAACCCCAGTTCTCCCCTCTTGCCATGACCTGATCATTATATAAAGTGTCTCCAGAGCACATACATAGGTACACTGGAAGATGCACTCACTGCTACAGGGAGTCTACCAGACCTGACTAGAGATATTCTGGAATAAAACACGCTGAAATGGTTACAAAATTAGTACAAGATCCTTCCTATCAACTGTTTAACGCTACTGATATGCTCCTACTTACCCACACTACTTGCTAATGTAGACTTAACTCATGATTACCAGCCTTCAGATAGTTCAGTGCAGTCTGCATTACTAAAACTGTTATATATTCCCATGAGAATAAAGATTCAAAAAACCCTGATAATGGAAAAAGAGGGTAGCTTTTTTATTGTAAAGCCACTAAACATATAACCGCAAATAAACAGACATTATTGTCTGTATTTTACTGTGTTTAACAGGATGTGGAATAGGCACAAAGAGATGTTTCAGTGATCACTATAGACAGGTTTAATCAGAAGACCAAAACATTATGGCTTCATCATCGTCATAACAACTTCTTCTTCATGTGCCTTTTTCACTGACTCTATTTTCATCTTTTCAGTTGAAAGTCTGAAAATTAAACAGTTATGGCCTCTGGGGACATCTGTGCACTGACAATCTACTCACAGCTGAAAGAAAAAGCCCAAGACTTTTGTAAAACTATCAAACCGCTCAAGTGTAGTATTTATACGTTGTATATGCTTGAGCTTTTATCTGGACTTCATTGGTATTTTGCCTTTTATAAAAGGGAACTCTTAATTATTTAACATGCATTTTCTATGCATATATTAAAAATGCCTATCTTTGCAGGGTAAGCAATTATCCACTGAACAAAAACCCAATTAAATGTAAACAACCCCCTACACACACAGTTCAGCATTTTTATTCACTAGCCTGATACCTGTGTGAATTAAAGGGGGGTAGAGTTGCAGCTGTTTAGAAAACAAAGAATCTGATATACTGCATTTTACAGGGTATTTGCTACAGAATTAAATCTCTCCTTGTAGTGGGGAAGCTTTGCAAATAGTAAGAGCAACAAGAACTCAATATTCTCCAACAGTATTCACTTTGCAATGCAGAAAATTCATCAGAAGGGAGAGGAAATGAAGTTTCCAGTACTGCCTTTTGTATACATTTTCTCTAATAAACGATACTGTGTGCTAGTATCAAATGCCACATATTCAATTAACAGTTTTCAATTCCACTGAAGCTCAACACTAGCAATATGTTAACATCACTGTATTTTATGAGGAAAAGAATTGAAAACCAGCATTAAAGCATATTTCATGACTCTGCATTGTTTTATACAAAAGCTTTTGCTGTATAGACATCATAGCATTTTCTGACTGAAGGAAGAATATTGTAAGCACAAAGGATTTAACTACACCATTGTTTTTGATTTTTCCACTTTTTGCTTTAACAGCTCAAAAGTCAAAACCAAAGAGGCTGAAAGGACATACAAACTCCTCAAAATCTGAAAGCATTTACGCAAATCCATCACAAGATAGGAAATACTGCATCTATCAGTACCGCTTGATCCAGAAGAAGAGTTGTGGTGGGGATTTTTCCTACTAGCAATATTCCTACTTACTCCACTAGAATCCTTTGGAGTTGACTGAGAACTTTGTCTCACATACACTGCAGTTGAGCTGAAATAATTTTTGTGCTTCACCTTGGAAATAGTGAAGTAAAGTTATGGCTGGTTCCTTTGCTTAGCAAAACTCTGACCAGAGATCTGTTTCTAAAAGACCTATTTTACCTCTTCTGACCAAATCGGGTCATAAAACCTGATGGCACATTTGATAATGAAGTAAATTATATGGTAGGATATTGAACTAAAATTGAATCTTACTGGGTCAGGGCAGTCATTGCTTTCTAGATTGTAAGTGATATACCATCACAGTGATGTATATAAAACACAGGAAATTGTTGCATATTAATAGAATAGTAGTTTAATCAGCTCTCTGAAGAATATCCAATATATTTAAGCACAGACATATTTTGATCTGGTTGTAACTGTACTGAAAGGCCTATATTTCATCATTTAATAAAGCCCTTTAAATATTTTATTATGTGCAAAAATTAAAACAAGTTACAGCCATAGAGAGTAGAGAAAATCCCAAGACAAAGAAAAAGGTTTTCTTCTTTCTTGGGTAAGTCATATATTCAGTTTTTCTATTTATTCATACTATTTTAAAGAACAAAAAAGTACCTAGAAGAAAGAACTCCGCACACTCTAAGCCAAATAGTACAAAATAGCACATAAAGCCAAACAATATCAGGTTTGTTGCATGCAAGAGACTGGACACAAAATATTTGTTGTTTTTATTGCTAAGTGCAAATTCAAGTTAAATCAGGTAACTGAAAAATATTCTCCTCAGATTACTTTTGGCAAAGCTAGAGGAACAGTATACCTAAGTCCTCTTTTCTTTTTTCTTCTACCACCCTGTGTGTCATACAGTAAGAAACTGTCTCCCAACCCTGATTCTCATAACTTTCCTTGCAAAGCCATGGGCATCCAGAGGTTCAAGTAAAAGCAGGTGGAGCCTTAATGACCACAGTATCCCTCACCTCTGAGAACATTTCTGAATGCACTCCCAGCAGTTCTACTTATAGCAATAAATAGTAAAGGATGGATGACCTCGGAATTATGTAACATGGTGATTCTAAAAACACCAAGGACTATGCTGTTAATTTCTCCAGTTAAAACAATCAAGTAAAGTGAAGTCTGTTCCTGAAAAATAAAGTTTTCTGATTATTAATATGACTTCAGTTGGGGCAATTAGTTTCCAGCATACACAACTTTGTGAGTTTTTTGAACAGTAGCCATCACTGGGTATTGAATAAGAAATTCCCCTTTCAGACCTTGATTCTTAAATCAAAACCACACGACATAGATAAAATGAAGGCAATGCCATTGTCTTGGCTTTGCAGAAAAGGTACTGAGGTACGTAACACACTTAAAATGATTTTTTTTCAACAAACAAGATCTAAACCCTAAGAATCCCTGATGTCCTCCTAAGCTGACAGAGAGGAGACTAGGAAAAAGGTTCCTCTCTGACTCAGTAAGTGGTTACATGTCTCACATCCATTACTTACCACATGCGTTTCTGAGAAGCCAGGACTGGTAGAAATCTACACTGGAAGTAAAGACTTTGCAGATTGGTTAGATCACACATAAGCTTCCTGGCCGCAGCTGGAGCTCCCAGCCCCATGCTGGGATGCTGTGTGCACTGCAGGTAGAAGCCAGCTCCCAAGGCAACCTGTTGCTTTGGTGCAACTCTTCCAGAGTCTCCACAAGGATTCAGCCTGGGACAATAGTGGACTACTAGAATAGGTTACATAAACCGTGTCTTTCTGCAAAGCCATGATTCAGAGGATCATGAAATCATATTTCCCCACCAAAACCATAGAATAAATATGAACACCAGTTGTAAGCATCCTATATGCAGTTTTTCTCCTATGTAAGTGGCTTTGTTCTTCAGACAGATGAATCTAGTTAGTTGAAGTATAATAGAAACCTCATAACAATAAATGCAAAAACATTCATAAACATGCTTTGCAGCCAATATAAACCTCTGTGCCCATGTAAGTCAGTAAAGCATGTATACATTTTTTTCCTCGCTCCTCTCCTTGCTGCCTGTGCTGTATGTCGGATTAAAAGTACACAAGAAGTGATTATGATAGGCAAGTATAAATGTATTTTGAAGGTACTGTCAAAATGCGTTAGTGAAATGCCATATTATAGCATAACTGATCTGAAATGATCTTCTGCTAACATGAATGTCACTAATATTGTGGTCTGCTGTACTGACATCCAGAAGTAAGACTAAGACAGCTTTCCACAGTTATAAACCTGGCACTGCAGATCCAACGTCATGACCTAGCAGCTGATTAAGCACTCACATCCCCACCTGGTGCCAAGCAAATGGCACACACAACCCTTCATTGTGGCTTGTTCCCACCTTATAAATTAAGTGTGCAGTGAACCCCCTTTGAACTGCCTTCAGTACTGACCAAAGGGCCCTTATCTGAACAATGCATGGCCAGCAACGTAAGGGCAGGTAAAAGGGCAGCTAGCTTACTCCAGTACCATCACAGTTTTCTCCACTGCTCTGTGCCACTTAGAACAGGGATTATGAGCTGCTGTGTTCAGGTCCAGCTATGGACAGGAACACTGATTTGCACTGATCGGGAAGCTAGTCAGATACAGATATACTTTCCTAACAAGGAAACTTTGAACTTTGCTTCTACATCAGGACTCACTGCTAAGAAATGTTTTACTCTTTTCCCACTTCTTGATTACAGCAAACACTGGGTTAAATGTGTGTACAGCAAATACTTGAAACAGGCTAGCATCAACTAGTCTTGTTATTCTTGATGAATAACATAACTTAAGATCTGCAATACTTACAACTGATTTAATAGCTGCCAACAGTCCCAGTATAGAAAAGAGTGATGCAATGCTTGTAAATTTGTCTTGAATCATATTAATCCCCACTGCTACCCTGCAAGCAGTTGGAAAAGTTGCTGCCCTGCCTGCTCAGTGGCACTCTCCTTTTGCTTTGATTTATTTGTATTAATGGTTCTCTGACTCCTATTCTCAACTTTTCAGAAGTTACTAAAAGACTGATACCACCACAATCAATTCAATTTAATAGGTGGCCACTTCCAAAGTTCAGAAGCAAAGATTAAACTCAATGGATCATCGTGGGGAAGAAGGAACAGCACTTCCCAGAGCTGACTCTTCTAATGAACAGAGGGACATGTGGAATGTTTTCTGTACACCCTACAATTCTTCCACTCTGAATCTGCAGGGGGAAAAAATAATTATCCAAAATTCATCAGAAGAAACATCCAGCTGCCTAGTGGCCAGGGGCAGAAATTCTAGACTTCTGGCTTGTAGGACATTTTGTACCTGTCTGTCTTTGTATATCCACACTACCGACAGATCTGAAACGAAAGCTAGTTTCACAGACACAAGACCTCTTAGAGAATTGAAGCTGCTGTTACCAATTTTTCTGCCCTTTTGAAAATATCCGTTGTTAATATCACATTACCAAATCCTAGATTTGCATTTAATACTGAAAATCCCTGCC
>VYZX01007963.1:0-11553 GCA_013401335.1 Brachypteracias leptosomus | reverse complement strand
CTGTCCCCCACTCCATGCACTCTCCAAAGCCTCCAATAAGGTCCGGATATTTTCATCTCACTCTTCTTACGGAGTCGTTTCTCCATCTTTTATAACTGTTAAACGATGAAGTCAGAAAAGGAGTTAAGGCTCAGCTAAGTAGTAAAGGAAAGAAGAAAAAATCATCTTTCACCTAAAACTCCTGGATTACAATGTGCTCACCTCACAGGTTAAGGCAACACGACTCCAGCCTCTGCAAGAGCATAACAAGACTTCCAAAGTCATGGGGGAAAGGGAAAAAAAGTCTCAGGCATTAGGAATGCTTATCCATGGCAGTTTCATTGTGTGTGGCTGATGTTAAACTATTTTAGGAAAGCTGTAACAGCAGCTATCATCCACCAAAACCAGGCCATTTTCCTCTTGCATCTGAAACGTGGGAAAGGATACAGTGGAGCTCCCTCTCCATTTCTGTCTACTCTTTAACTACGTCAGGTTTTCTTACAAACAGAATTTTCTCTGAGAAAAGGATTAAAAAAACCAAACCTGTGGCACTTCCTAGAGCTGCTTTTGATTAGTTAATTTCCATCCCAGAAAAGTGAAAATAATTTCAAAATCAAGCTTGTAAGGAAATACCAGGTTGAATTTTCGACTGGACCACAAACAGAGAGAAGGAAATATTTAAGGACATAAAGACAACAGTAGAAAATAATCATAAAACAACAATAGGAAGAGAGACTAATTTTTTTTTTTTAATTAGCATCTAATTTCCATTATTTTCAAAGAAGCCTACTATTTCAATACTCATTTGCCTGAAGATACTACAGTTCAAGTAAAAAGTAGAAGCTGTGTGTAATATCTAAGTAGTTCCTAATATACAGGAAAAAGTTACTATGATATTTTCATAATCAAATATTCTATGAATTCCAGATTACTAAAATAACTCAGTTTTATAAGGGCTTTTGAAATAGTTCCAACTTAAGCAAAAGAAGAATTGTCCTGAGTGAGCAGTTAAGAGTCCATGTGATTATCCAGTCTTTGTGTTTACCAAATTTAACATTGGCTCTTTGGGGATGGACTCCGAGAGGTGAGACAGAAGAGGGCCAGTTAGACACTGCCAAGTTCAGTGGTGAAAAACTTGGAGTGACAATCTGTTTATCTAATTGTTAGCAGTAGGCAACAGCAGTTTTAAGTAGCAAATCAGTATGTTCGAAGGTTCTGCTAAATAAGTATAATTTACAACAAATTGGTATCAGAAGCACTTTTAATCAGCCACAATCTGAAAATCCTGAATTCCCATTAAAATAAATTGGAATTGCATTTGCTTCTACCTCATCTGATTTTGACTGCAGGAATGTTGAGTGGCAAAAACAGATTAAAAGGGGCTTGGCTTTATCTATAGACTTTCTCTCTCTAATTATATACACAAGAATGGGAAAATGAGCATATGAAGTAATGAAAAAGTTATTAAAAAGTTATTATACAGGCCAGTCTTTTGCCCACATATGGAAAACAGGGTCCAACTCTGAGTCCAAGAGACCTTAAATGACTCATCAGCTACTGAAATAGTGACTTAGTTCAGGAAAACATGAAAAGAAAAGGGATGGGGGAAAACCCTCTTCGCTGGAAAATTTAAAAGGTTGTTTCCAGAAGTTACACCAGTGAAAGGGAACATGATCAGATTATGAATGATAAATAACCAGTCAGCATGGAAAAAGTAGGTAATCTTGCCTCTGGGGAGAGACTGAAAATCTCTCAAGATCGCTGCCTGCTCACTTTGATGGCCCTGTGATAAAGTCCTTCGGTCCTTCCTTACTACCACCTCAAGACAGTGCCAAGAACTTCTTGGATGGGCCTTTAAAACCCATGAGTAAGAAATATTTTTGCATCATCACATATTCACAAGAAAAAAACAGACCACAAACAAGTACTTAGGATTGATTACTGCCAGAAAGAGGACATCAGACTGAAAAATCACTCGTACCCATCCATTCTAGATAGTAGTTTCCAGATTTCATAGAATTATACCAGTATAAGTGGCTAAGGTATGCTTTTCTCTTTCATCAATTGCTATAGAAACTTTTGCTAATCAATATTTTTCTTAGCTATATTTTCATACTTCAATCTGAAGCTTTGCATTTTTATGTCCAGCAATAAAATAAGACCACTCCTTCTTCACAGCAGCTGAAACATATTCCTAATGGATCCATAATAAAAAGTAGTAGTAAAAAGTTGTTTTTTTTCCCAAATCTCATATCAAAATTCACACAATTTTTTTGGTAGCTTGTTTTTTGTTTGGTTGGTTTTGGGTTTTTGGTTTGGTTTGGTTTTGGCTAGGGCTATGTTTAGAAGCAGACAACAGAGTTGTCAAACATGACTGACTAACCACAACATAAGAGGTTATCAAGAGCAATAGTAACTGCATTTATCTATGTTCTTCACCTGGTGTAAATATGAGACTGTAAAGTGCACTTGTGTATAAGCTCCCTTCACTGTTTGCCATGGGCTACAGGCATGGCAGATCCTCACTCTTTCTCCCCACTATGACTTACTCAACTGCAGTACCTCTAAGGGAAGTGCAACCTATGCTAAACCATTGCAAGAGGTTTCAGCAGATCCAAAGTAATTCAACCATGCACCTGTGTTGAAACATTTGATAAAATTTTGTTTTGCTGATACTAATCATATTTCAGGTAACTACTAGAGAAAGATGGACCACATAAATGTGTGTATTCATGTATTTTAGTTCCACGACTGTAAACCTCTCTGCACATCTTTTGCTTAACAGTCGTTTCTATCAGTTTATCTTAAATAGTTTAAAACATAATTAGCCTGAAATTAAGCCAGGATCTATACAAGAGTAACACTAGCTTAAATAAATCAATTTCAAACAACAAACTCGCCTAAAGCTACACAGCTTGCTGCTGTATTGAACAGGAATATAAGCACTAAATCCAAGTAAGTTTCTTAAATCAGAATAATGTCCACATATGTGTTTGCAATCAGCTAATTAAATTGTTCTCATTAATCAGGACATGGGCATATCTAATAGAAAATTTGGATGTGAGCCAACAGGATTTCCTGATAAACATAGATCGAAAATCTATGCTAAACCACATAGAATGGTTTGGGTTGGAAGGGACCTTAAAGATCATCTAGTTCCAACCTCCCTGCCATGGTCAGAGACACCTTCCACTAGACCAGGTTTCTCAAAGCCCCATCCAGCCTGGTCTTGAACATATCCAGTGTTGGGGCATCTACAACCTCTCTGGGCAACCTGTTCCAGTGACTCACCACGCTCTGAGTGAAAAACTTCTTCCTAATTTCTAATCTAAATCTCCCTCCTCCAGTTTAAAGCCATTACCCCTTGTCCTATCACTACATATTACAAAATGACTGATTCTGGCATTTCTGTGGGAAAATCCTACCAGAAATAGGCCAAACCCATACAAATTGTATAGTACTTCCCCAATTTTAGGACAGGACTGTTGAGACTCCTTGTCTTTAAACAATAGTATCCCAAGATTTCTCTACTTTTTTGCTTTGTTTTTTTTTACTTAGTTGAGCATTTCTTAAGTCTTCTTCCGCTCAGAACCACATCATTATTATAGCTTCTATGGCAGCTCTCACACATTTGATCTCTCCTAGCTGGTCACCACCCTAGTGTGCAAAATAAACCTCACCAAAACATCACAGTTGTGTTCTCATAATGTTCTCCTTTTCCTTTCACTTGTGCTATTATATTACAAGAACAATTTTCTGTGTTTTCCTAAAGGCTTATTATCACAGATATAGCAGAATATTTCCCTAATTTTCCAAAGAACAATTTTTAAGTTTCCTTAGAGATGGTGGCTAGGAAGGATTTCTCAGTTGTCCTACAAATGAGACTTTCATCTTCACAGTTACCTCTAAAGGGCAACTCACCCATCCAGTGTTCTTACTTTGAAGCTGTTTCACTTAGTGCTTTATTTCCTTTAACATGAAGTTGGGTGAATGCAGCTGTTTCTAGGATAACCTCCAATTTCTGCAATGATTGGTTTCTGTTAGCTTGATCTATGATGATTCAAATGGTTCTTGTTAACTGATATTTGCCCAGCCAAATATGACTTTATATATATTCATTGATACGTATAAATATATGCTTTATATATATAAGAAGAAATGCATAAGCGCTAATAAATGCAGTAGTATTGGTTGTGGGAATTTCTTATTAGGAAGACCAATGCACATATTCCATTACTTACTGTTTCATATTCCTAAACATAAAATATTAGAAACTTACAATCATTTTAAGCGTTAGTATGTCGATTTCTTTTAACTATCTGCTGTTCAATTAAGCTAAACTTAGTTTGTATATCTGAGATACAGGGTTGCCAGAACACTAAGAACAACCTGTGATACTGTACAGAAATCCAGGTTCTCTTCTACAGAAAGCTGATTCAAGCAGCAGACTGCCAAACATATTTCTATTTCAGAATAATCCTTTCTCGGAGTTCAAGATTATTATCCTACACCCAGGGAAATAGCCTGCTGAGTTCCAACCTGTTCCTCTTTAGAAATACTTATTCATTATACAACTCCAAGACCTAAAACTCCTCCTTATACAGCTCCTGAGGTTGCAGGTTGCTGTTACACTGGAGCTGGGCACAAGCAACACAAAGTCCCTTTGTTATCTCACCCACTAATTTTCTGCCACTGAGACTAAGACCAAGCATAGAAGAAAGGTAATAACAATATTCTCAAAGTTACTGGTGAATTTTGGCATTCACAATGAATGAGAGAAGAAAAAAAAAGAGAGCAAGTGAAAGATGATCAGTTATAATAAGTGCTGAAGTTTTATTGAAACAGAAAGGAATTGACATGTGTGAGCCACAGAACAAAAAAAGAAAATGGTCTTTGGAACAGAATTACCAAAATACAGTATAGGAACCTGCATGGAAAATATTTTCTGAGATAAAGGGGTAAGCTGGCAGAACAAGCATATGCATTGACTAATATGAAAATAAATAAAACCACATTCAGAGACATACTGGAATGTCATCAAGGCAGTATCTGAATTCTCCAAGGACCACTAGGCAACTCCAAGGATATTACCCATCCCCATAAAACGTCCTGGGCTAATGCTATTGCAGATGTGGCAAATGCAGTTGACAAGACAAGATAAATGGATTTAAAACTTCGGTCAGTGCATATGGGGCATTTCAGAGAATCAAGGTTGCACAGAGAAGACAAGCTAACCAAAAGCAGACAGTACTAAACTAAGGCCATAAATAGCTGTGCAATGGGATACTTCAGCAGAAAAAAGCCAATATAGGGTTGGTATGTAGAATGATGTGCTGCTTCAAGATCATAATTTTGAACTTCATTCAATAGAAAGAGTGAAGCTACAACCGGAGCATTTTACATTCTTAATGAAACTTTAAAAAATACTATTGTATCAGGGAGTGGACAGTGAAATTTCTGGGTTGGAGTTGAAGAAAGAGTACCATTCCCAGGCATGTCCAGCCTTACACTCAGCATCCTGGGAGAATTTGATCCATCTACCCATTACCTGGTGGTTGAAGTGCATGTGTCAGTGTTTACACTAAAAATGTGCACCAACTCTGCCCAGAAAAGCATCTAGAAAATGTCAGGAGACGAAATGCTATATTTGTTTAGAAAGTCCGATTTTTTAAAAAAGTGGTTTCAACGGCTAACTAGAGGAAAAGAAAAAGCTGCTAAAATTTAACATTATCATAAAAGCCTAGGAGGTATTCATAAAAAGTGAGGCAAGTGTAAGAGGAAAATGCCTGTAGTCAAGAAACTAAAGCTAACATCTTAAAAGATGAAAAGGAAACTACTAAAAACAAATAGCGTAATGATTTGGCAAAGGAGATTCTGAGATCACCATTTCAAACATGGGTTTCAAGGTCGGATGTGACAAAGAACTACTGTAGAAAACTAGCAGTGCTATCATGTAATAACCCAAAGTTAAGTACAAAATTATTCCAGAAGCTCTTTTTCAGCCCTAATATCTGACTTACTTTCAACATTTGCCATGACATGATCTTGTTATAAACAAAGAAGTGTAATGACCTTGCTCCCTGTCAGCCATTAGACAAGCAAGTGTGTGAGCACCAAACACTGAAATATGGTTATGAACCCACATCTTGAGAACACGTGTTCTGAGACCTTAGAGCCACCTCTTGCAAAGTATAATCTAAATGACTTGAACAGCTTTGCTCTTACCAGCTAAAACTCAAGTGTCTTGGCAGAGTGGTTGAGGAACGTTGTTACAGCACTTCCCTACTCTGATCCTGGCATGAGCTACTGTTGTTAAACCTTTGCTTTCCTAAGAAATAAATTCATTATTATTTTAAATAGTCACGGCAGATGCTGAACTGTGCTATTCATGCATGCACAGAGAGATGAGGGGCTCTCGTTTGGCCTAAGTGATGCAACCACATTGGAAGTTAATATCCTTCAATTATGCCTTTTAATCCAGAGATTATCATAAATAAGATATTTTAGACTCTTTCAGAAAAAAAAAAAAAAGATTTAAATGCATAGTAAAAAAGAGAAATTTAAAGGCAGATTTCAGACTGAGCAAAGCATTATCTACAGTCCACTATTCATATTTTCAGAGAAGACATCAAAATCCTTTAAAGTCTTAACTACCAATATTAAATCAGGCAAAAACAAGAGGAAATAAAAAAAGATACAAGAATAAAACAAATAAATACTATGATAGAGCCACATGAATTACATCAGAAATATATTGTTTATTTGGCTTTGGAAAGTTTGGAGAAATTATCTCCCTTTCTCTGATTATTTATTTATTTACCATGTGTGCATTTGGTAATCCTAAAGAAAGGTATTAAGGTAGTAGCACTTAGGCCANCAGACAGTACTAAACTAAGGCCATAAATAGCTGTGCAATGGGATACTTCAGCAGAAAAAAGCCAATATAGGGTTGGTATGTAGAATGATGTGCTGCTTCAAGATCATAATTTTGAACTTCATTCAATAGAAAGAGTGAAGCTACAACCGGAGCATTTTACATTCTTAATGAAACTTTAAAAAATACTATTGTATCAGGGAGTGGACAGTGAAATTTCTGGGTTGGAGTTGAAGAAAGAGTACCATTCCCAGGCATGTCCAGCCTTACACTCAGCATCCTGGGAGAATTTGATCCATCTACCCATTACCTGGTGGTTGAAGTGCATGTGTCAGTGTTTACACTAAAAATGTGCACCAACTCTGCCCAGAAAAGCATCTAGAAAATGTCAGGAGACGAAATGCTATATTTGTTTAGAAAGTCCGATTTTTTAAAAAAGTGGTTTCAACGGCTAACTAGAGGAAAAGAAAAAGCTGCTAAAATTTAACATTATCATAAAAGCCTAGGAGGTATTCATAAAAAGTGAGGCAAGTGTAAGAGGAAAATGCCTGTAGTCAAGAAACTAAAGCTAACATCTTAAAAGATGAAAAGGAAACTACTAAAAACAAATAGCGTAATGATTTGGCAAAGGAGATTCTGAGATCACCATTTCAAACATGGGTTTCAAGGTCGGATGTGACAAAGAACTACTGTAGAAAACTAGCAGTGCTATCATGTAATAACCCAAAGTTAAGTACAAAATTATTCCAGAAGCTCTTTTTCAGCCCTAATATCTGACTTACTTTCAACATTTGCCATGACATGATCTTGTTATAAACAAAGAAGTGTAATGACCTTGCTCCCTGTCAGCCATTAGACAAGCAAGTGTGTGAGCACCAAACACTGAAATATGGTTATGAACCCACATCTTGAGAACACGTGTTCTGAGACCTTAGAGCCACCTCTTGCAAAGTATAATCTAAATGACTTGAACAGCTTTGCTCTTACCAGCTAAAACTCAAGTGTCTTGGCAGAGTGGTTGAGGAACGTTGTTACAGCACTTCCCTACTCTGATCCTGGCATGAGCTACTGTTGTTAAACCTTTGCTTTCCTAAGAAATAAATTCATTATTATTTTAAATAGTCACGGCAGATGCTGAACTGTGCTATTCATGCATGCACAGAGAGATGAGGGGCTCTCGTTTGGCCTAAGTGATGCAACCACATTGGAAGTTAATATCCTTCAATTATGCCTTTTAATCCAGAGATTATCATAAATAAGATATTTTAGACTCTTTCAGAAAAAAAAAAAAAAGATTTAAATGCATAGTAAAAAAGAGAAATTTAAAGGCAGATTTCAGACTGAGCAAAGCATTATCTACAGTCCACTATTCATATTTTCAGAGAAGACATCAAAATCCTTTAAAGTCTTAACTACCAATATTAAATCAGGCAAAAACAAGAGGAAATAAAAAAAGATACAAGAATAAAACAAATAAATACTATGATAGAGCCACATGAATTACATCAGAAATATATTGTTTATTTGGCTTTGGAAAGTTTGGAGAAATTATCTCCCTTTCTCTGATTATTTATTTATTTACCATGTGTGCATTTGGTAATCCTAAAGAAAGGTATTAAGGTAGTAGCACAAGTAACTACAAATCCTTTACTTGTGACTATATCACAAACAATTCAGTATTCTCGAGTTAAATGACTTCATTTTAAAGAACCATTCTCAGTAAAGACACAGAAAATTATTTCTTTTTTGATGTAGTAAGTCCTTATTACATTGCCACTGTATTTTAGGAAGAGGCTATGTTGCGACTACTGAAATAGGATTACTTTTGAATCAGTCATGTATAAGCAGGTGGGATGTAACTCTCACAAACAGGAGGAGAAGAAAAACAGAGGCAGAAAGAAAAGAATAAGATAAGAACTCAACCACCTCCAAAGGAGAGAATAGCAATCCCCAGCAAAAAAAGAAATGCTATAAGAAAGCTGAAGATGCAATTCCCATTTTAAAAATGAAGTGTTAAATAAAGCCATTATTCACTGTGCCATGATAAGTACACAGTTTGTTTTCCCAGAAATTATGCAGTTTCTTTTTTTGTGGTACTAAAAAGGGAACAATTTTTTTTTTAAATGGAGGCATTTTACCTTTTAGACATCTGAAAAGGAACTTCTTATTGTACTTACACCGTAGTTATACTAAACATTTAGAAATACAGAATCTGGAAGTTATACTTTCAGCCTCTATAAAGAGAACATTAGGCAAACATGCTACCATGTGAGGATTTTTTTATTTATGAAGAGTTAGCAGGGACCTGCTGGCAACTCAAATAAACAGTCATTTTGACACTTTAACATGTTGTACTGATGTCTTACTTTAATTAGGTGGTTTTCTCCTGCTAGTAGGTAGCATCATCCTCTTGAGACTGCTGTTTCACTATCTGCATGGTTTTGGATTGATGAAGCCACTATTTGATGAATATCTGGAGAAAAAAACTCCTTAGATATTTCTTGTTTCCTGTGTCACCTTTCCAGAACTCAGCACAGCATTCTGAGTTTTACCCTCACATGCTGAGCATTATTTTAATCTAAGATCAAAGGCTTCACAGATACGATGCTGTTGCTTTGACTTTCAAAAAGCTGCTGTAACTGAATGCTTAAACGTAACAGGCAAGAGACATTTCAATGGGAGTCACTAACTTTCATGAAACAGTAAGGAGATGATGCCTATTACTATGCAGTATACACAAAAACACAGTGTAGATGATCAGCAAGACAGAAATGCAGTTCACCTTACCATGTGTCACGTAACCATTATTTTATTTCAAATATGAGTTATATTAAAAACAAAAACCAAACCCAACACCAAAAAAAAACCCAAACCAACCCACAACAACAAAAAGAAATCCAAAAGAAAAACTCTGCAAGTAGCAAGGTTGCTGCTGAATATTCAGCACAGGAGCACTGCAGGACTTATCTGTTCCAAATCAACTTAGCTGGAGCCTCTGTAAGATTTAGTGTGGAGGTTTGCAGCTGGACTGCAGGCCTCAACAATATTTTTGACCTTGACGATTTGAAACTGTGCCCGTGAAAATGAGAGATAAACAAGTTGTCCTGGTTCAGCCAAGATAGGGTTAATTTTCACCAGGAGTTGCTATTCGATCCCATGCTGACATCATGTCCAGTACTCAAGGCGCGGGCAGAGCAGTCCTGGCTTTGTCTCACCCGGGCTGCCTCGCTCTGTGTCTGTAGCTGTATCCACGCGGTCTGTACCTTTATACCTCTTGTTTTGTACATTGTTATCCCTGTTGCTGTTACTGTTGTTGTGATTGTTGCTTTTGCATCGCTGTATTAAATTCTCCTTATCTCAACCCGCAGGGTTTGTATTTTGCTACCTCTCCCATTCCCGTCCGGAGGGTGGGGGGGCAACGGCCACGTGGTGCCTGGTCCCGGCAGGGACTGAGGCATGTTCAAAAGAACTAGTGCAGAGACTGCTATGTTGATGGCAGAGGCTTTTGCTGCCACGGTAAAGCCTCTAGTGCTGCAAAGGAAAAGGGATCGAGGTCCGCGTTGTTATAATTGTGGCAAGCCTGGCCATATAAAAGCTCAGTGCCGTGCCGTAAAGAAAAGAGGGGAATTAATCTGTAACCTTTGTCATAAGCCAGGTCACAAGGCTGCGGAATGTAGATCCAAGATCACTAAAGACGCGGTATCATTGCAAAGTTCGGAAAACGTGAAATGGAGCGCGAGGGGGCCCAGCATGACGACGACAACAGGGAACCAGGGTCAAACTCGGGGTGCTTGGGTAACCTCTCTGCTGCCACCCCAGGGAGTGCCGGAGTGGATATTGTCATCACAACAGCAGTAACGCTAAGCGACACACAGGTTCAATGCATGCCCACAAGCGCACAAGGACCATTGGGATATGGTTTATCAGCACTGTTGGTAGGGCAATCCTCAATATCTAGAAAAGGAATTTTTGTGTTACCTGGGGTCCTAGATACTGATTATTGTGGGGTTATAAAAATCATGCTTTGGACTCCTTCACCTCCAGTCCATATACCTGCTGGTGAAAAGATAGGGCAATTAGTTCCTTTTTATGCCCAAGTTCCTAAGGCAGATTTGACAGTGTGAGGAAAGGGCAGATTTGGTTCTACAGGGGATCCTAATATTTACTTAGCCATTGATATTAAGGGTAGAAAGCCAATGTGTGAGGTAAGATGGAAAAGCAGCAATGGAAATGAGACTGTAATGTCCATGTTAGTTGACACCGAAGCGCATATCACTATGATTAGCAAAAAAAATTGGCCTCCTTTTTGGCCTAAACAGCCAGTTAACACTATGATTGGAGGAGTTCAGAAAACAAGCATTAGTAGTGAATTGTTGGTCTGTCAGCTACCTGATGGTGCGCAGTGTACTACCCATCCATACATTATGCATTCTCATTGAATTTATTAGGGAGGGACATTTTGAGCCAAGTAGTAGCGACGTTGGTAACACAACCTTTTTAGGAGCGGCCATTGAGGGTGGGCGACCCTTAATTAAATTAAAATGGAGTACAACTAACCCTGTCTGAGTAGATCAATGGCTGCTTAATGACAAAAAATTAGCCCACATCCATGATTTAGTGAGTGAATAGTTACTAAAGAAACACATTCAATCCTCCACTAGTCTGTGGAACACGTCGATTTTTACCATACCAAAAAGGAG
>VYZX01007959.1:117-17727 GCA_013401335.1 Brachypteracias leptosomus | reverse complement strand
GGGGAAGGGGGAACTCCCTCCAGAGGGATGGTGTCAGGCAGGACCCCCTGTGAGGGAAGAGGTTGGGGAGGTGAAGAGAGACACACACACCCCCCTCCCTCCATGGGGGCAGGGGTTGGGGGACTAAAGAGGGGTCCTCTGTGAGGGAAGGGGTTGGGGTGTAAAGGGGGACCCTCCCCATGAGGGAAGGGGTGATGGGGGACCCCGTGAGGGAAAGGGTTGGGGTGAAGGTGGACCCCTCATGAGGGAAGGGGCCAGGAGGGACCCACCATGAGGGGTTTGGGGGTGAAAGTGGCCCCCCTGTGAGGGCAGGGGTTAGAGGAGTAAGGGGGAAGGGGGGACCTCCCATGAGGGCAGGGGTTGGGGGGTTAAAGAGGGACCCCGCCATGAGGGAAGGGCTTGGAGGGACCTGCTGTGAGGAAAGGTGTTGGGGGTAAAGGGGACCCCCTGTAAGGGAAGGGGTTGGGGTTAAAAGGGGACCCCCCCCCATAAGGGAAGGGGTCTTGGGGGACCCTGCATGAGGGCAGGAGTTGGGGGGTCCTGCTGTGAGGGGTGGTGTTGGGGGTCTAGAGAGGGGGGACCCTGTGAGGGAGCAGCACTGGAGTCCAGTTTGGATGGGATGGGAACAGGCCCCCCTTGAGGGGGGTGTTTTGGGGGTCCTATCAGGGTGTCCATGTGGGGATAGCACAGGAGGGACCCCGAGGGGGGTCCTGGTGTGGGAAGGAGGGTGGTGGGAGGATGAGCCCCTCTCAGGGGGAGCCTGGTTGGAGGGTCCTTGACCAGGGGAGGGGAAGGGGCTCCTGTGCTCTACAAGGAGGGGGTTTGGGGGAGTCTTGAGGCAGGTCTGCAGAGCAGACTCTTTCTTTCTGCTTCTGAAATGCCCCAAGCAGGAGGTGCTTGAGGTGCTTGAGGTGCAGGAGCTCGTCAAGAGTAGTCCAGGCTGCCAACACTGTAAATAACTCTAATAAAAAAAGAGAAGGAGCCTGAGACTTGAACCCTCCCCGAAAGCATCCAGCTGGGGAGGGAGGAGTGTGAGGAGCGGCCTCTCAATTATTAATAAGTAACAAAGGTTCAGTTTTAATACGAGGAGAGAAACTGATGGTTTCTGTTAATGATCCAGCTTCTCTTTTCTCCTCCAAACACGCCCCGAGCAGTAAATCTGGGCTCCAGCACATAAGCTGTGGTTAAGGCTGTGAAGGCAGAGCCCAGAGCAGCCACTCGTGCTTGGTAAACATGCAAGTGGGTGATGAGAAGGAACATGTGAAAAACATTCTCTGTCTCACGAGAAGTGAGAAAGGGGAAAATAAAAACCCCAAACTGGAAAGTCCTAAAGGGCAGAGGGGTTGTGGTGATCAAACACCTGCATCGATTTTGGGGTAGACTCAGAGTAACTGCTCTGGGCTCTTGGCTTCCAGGCCTCGGGGTGGAATAACTGTGGGCTTGGAAAGAGCTGCACATGTGAAACAGTTTTATAAAGTGAGGTGTGGAGGGAAACAACGTGGGCAGTGGCTCCTGAGGAGTTTAGGGGTGAGATTTGCTGCTTGGCTTCGCTTCCAAGGGCTTGTGCTGCCCAGAGCTGGTCCTGTCGGGCACTGAGGACAGGGTGGGATGAATCTCTTGAAAGAACAAGAAATAAGAGCCTCGCAGCTATTTCACAGAACTGTAATTGAAGGAAAAAAAACCCCAACCCCAGCTGAGGGCCTCGTTGCTGGGCTGGCTGGCACCGTGCCCGTTCACACAGAGCTTCGTTTGTAGCCGCTTGCTGAGCGCTGCCTGCCAGTTAACGGGGAGATTTTGGTAGGTCTGGTGTAGCCCTGCCACTGAGGAAAAACTCTGTGGTTTCCTCTTGCCATAGCTCTGCCATGTCTTCTGTAGCTCAGAATAAATAGAGGTGCTGCCGGGCTGGTACGTTGGGTGCAGCCTTTGGGTTCTGCTCCTTTTATGTGCCCTTGAAGGAGTCACTGGAGTCACCACGGGTTGGTTTGTCCTCTCCTGTTGGAGAGCAGTGGTAGATCCCCCATGCTTGGTTCCTCGGGGAGCAGAGGGAGTGTCGTGGAGATGAAATCATGTCCTTAGAGCACTTTTGAGGTGCTGTTGTGAACAGCTCTCCCCTTGCCCCCCCAGGTTCTGCTCTCAGAACTGGATCCACATGGGCAAGTCTCTGTGTCCGTGCGAGGCGCTGTTGAGGTGAGTGGGATCTTGCAGGAGCTTGGGGGGTTTGTGGGGTCACTGACCCCTCTGTGCTGCCTCCTCCTGATTTGGGGTCGTGGAACTGAAACCTATAATTGATATTTCTGCCAATGTATTGATCACCTTGGGGTTGGGAAGGTGGAGTGTCCAGATGCACAATGCTTTTATAGCACCCCTTCCTCACTGCTCTGTGTCCCATTCTTCCCCCTTCCTTCGGGAGCAGCTTTGGGCCCCCGCTCGTTCCCATGTCTGAAGATGTCCTTGGTGGACCTAGGGAAGAGGCTGCTGGAAGCAGCTCGCCAAGGAGAAGATGACGAAGTGAGGAAGCTGATGGCTGGTGGTGCCCCCTTCACCACCGACTGGGTATGTTGTGCCTGGGAGCTGCAGGACCCAGCATGAAGGACATGCCTGGAAATTGGGGTGTGGGTTAGTGGAGAGCATAGAATCCAGGTCTTGGAAAACCTGAGGCCTTCCTCAGGCTGGGATGAGCTGATGTTTGTGTGAGGGTTGAGCTCCACCTGACGTGCGAGGGCACAGCCACCAGCAGCATCTGTCCTGCTTTAGGAGGTGCAGTTCCCAACAGCCAAGATGAGTCAAGTCAAATTAGGAGAACTATTAAACCTTTCAGCGTGAGGAAGTTCTTTTAAAAATGCTTTATTTAAGTGTTTAAACTTCCTCAGTCAAACTCATCCTCAGGAGTGTATTTGTTTCCTGAAAAAAACCAAAACCCTGAAAACAAAACTGGGTTGGAAAGGAAATAAAAGCTTTAGTGACACTAAAGAGTGTCCCTAAAAAGTTTAATCAGGAAAATTATTGGATGTGCAGCCCCCTGCTTCTAAGCAGAGGGGAAAAAAAAAGTTAAACTATTTTTTTCCAGAAGTTTTGTCATTTTAATTCCTGCTGGACATAGAGGTCGTGGTTTTGTGCCTGTCCTCTTGCTGTGAACTGACAGTAACTCTCCTCACTGGCCCCACAGCTCGGGACATCCCCCCTGCACCTCGCTGCCCAGTACGGCCACTACTCGACAGCAGAGGTGCTGCTCCGGGCTGGGGTGAGCAGAGATGCCAGGACTAAGGTGGACAGGACCCCCCTGCACATGGCTGCAGCTGATGGACATACCCACATCGTGGAGCTGCTCATTAGGGTGAGTGCCATGAGTTAGATCCACCAAACTGTGCTGGTTGGAGGAGCCCTTGGAGCTCCTCCAGTCCCCCCTATTCCCCCATCCCTGCCAGGGCACCACTAACCCCTGGCCCTCAGCACCACATCTCCAGCCTTGCAAACCCCTCCAGGGATGGGGACTCCACCCCTGCCCTGCCCAGCCTGGCACAGCCCTTCACAGCCCCAAACACCAACAAATTGTTCCTCAGCTCCAACCTCAACCTCCCCTGGGGAAACTTGAGGCCACTGCCTTTTGTTCTGTTGCTTGTTCCTTGGGAGAAGAGCCCGACCCCCCCTTGGCTCCAAGCTCCTCTCAGGGAGTTGTTTGGAGCCAGAAGGTCTCCCCTGAGCCTCCTTTGCTCCAGGCTCAACCCCCCCAGCTCCCTCAGCTGCTCCTCCCCACACTCCTGCTCTAGACCCTTCCCCACCTTCGTTGCCCTTCTCTGGCCACGCTCCAGCCCCTCAAGGTCCTTGTGGGAGTGAGGGGCCCAAACCTGCCCCCAGCATTGGAGGTTGTCCCTCCCCAGTGCCCAGCCCAGGGGGACCATCCCAGTGCTGCTCCTGCTGCCCACACTGGTGCTGACACCAGCCAGATGCTGGTGGCTCCTTGGCCCCCTGGGCACCCTCTGGCTCCTCTCCAGCCCCTGTCCCCAACCCCCCCAGGTATCACTTCAAGGCTGGTCTAAACCACCCTCGCAGTTAAGTGTTGAAGTCCCAGGTTGGGTGCTAGCACAGGCAGTGCCCTGAGGACATGGAGAGGAGCCAAGTCACGTTTGTTTCTTGCAGTATGGGGCCGATGTGAACGCCAAGGACATGCTGAAGATGACAGCCCTGCACTGGGCAACTGAGCACAGCCACCGGGAGGTGGTGGAGCTGCTCCTCAAGTGTGGGGCTGATGTTCACGCCTTCAGCAAGTTCGATAAATCCGCCTTTGATATCGCTTTGGACAAGAACAACCCCGAGATTCTGGTGATGCTGCAGGTGGGTGGAGGAGGGAGGAACTTGTTGGGCATTCTCTGACCCACAGCTCTGTGTGATCTAGAGGGATCCTGAGGAGTCTGATGGTGTTTGTGGAGACAACTAGAAAGGTGGAGGTGGATGATGTTTGTCTTATTTCTACACCAGCCCATGGGTGTCTCCTGGGACTTGGTGGGCGAGGGGGTTTTATTGCCAAGTTGCCAAGATCAGTGGTGTTTCTGTCCCTGATGTGCTGCAGAGAGGAATAATTACCTCTCAGAGGGGTGAGGAGGGTGTGTGTGACCCCACTCTCTTTCCCAGGAGGCGATGCAGACCCAGGTGAACCCCCACTCAGAGAGGACAAACCCCGTGGCCAACACTGTGACCCTCACCTCGCCCTTCCTCCTGGCCCCAGGGGAAGTTCTTGACCTCGCCAACCTCGTCTCTTCAGCAAACGCCAAAACAACCTCAGGTAAGAGCTGGTGAGACCTTGAGTGGGAAGATTTGGAGAGAAGTTCCTGGGGTTGCTCACCAGTAGAGGGCAGATGGTCACTGGGTAGAGGAAAGGTGGTGAAATGGAGCCAAACACACCCAGCTCCTCCTTCCCGCCCCAGAATATTTTTGCCCTGAAGGTAACAAAGCAGATTTTTAGCTGCTGCAAATCAAGGTGGTTCCTCTGCAAGGAGGAGCTCAGTGGTGGGGCTGCTCCAGCTCAGTTACAAGCCACAGGGCTTGAGAAAATGAGATTTGGCTGATTGCAACAGAGGAATAATGAGAATTATTGCACGTGCCAAATCCCCAGCCCCGAGAGCAGCCCGGGAGCTGCTTTGTTCTCTCCTGGCTGCAGGAGTTGAGGGAATGTTTTGCTACATATAAACGTGGATAAGGAAGCTGCAGAGTAAGCAGATCTGCTGGACACGTAGATTATTCCTCATTTCTTCTGTCCCACATCTTAGATGGAAATAATTAAGTTCCTCATTGTTCTCTGAGCCTCATTTTGGTTGGGAAAGCCCTTTTAACTTGAGGCTGAGCACAAATTCTTTTTGTGTACTTCCAATTTTCATAATAAAGTGAATTTTCCATATATGGGGAAATCCAAACCAGTGTTTCTTTTCAGTCTCTTTGAGGCTACTAAACACGAGGTTGGGGAAGCTCTTTGGCCTCATCCTGCAAACACTTCTGCATGTGAGTAATGCTTTGGTTAGTGGGGCTGTTCACATGCATGAGTGTTTGCTTCTAGCTAGAGAGGGAGTGGAAAGTCCTTGAAAAGGACTCAGGGGAGACCTTCTGGCTCCAAACAACTCCCTGAGAGGAGCTTGGAGCCAGGTGGGGGAGATCTCTTGTCTGCAAGGGATGGGACAAGAGGAAATGGTCCCAGGTTGTGCCAGGGGAGGTTGAGGTTGGAGCTGAGGAACAATTTGTTGGTGTTTGGGGCTGTGAAGGGCTGTGCCAGGCTGGGCAGGGGTGGAGTCCCCATCCCTGGAGGGGTTTGCAAGGCTGGAGATGTGGTGCTGAGGGCCAGGGGTTAGTGGTGCCCTGGCAGGGATGGGGGCACTCGAACTGAAGGTCTCTTCCAACCCAAACCATGGAATCATAGAATTGTCAGGGTTGGAAGGGACCAAGGCTCCTCAAATCTGCTGATTTCCATCTTCACACATTCCCAGCCTGTTGAGACCTCCTTGTGCAGGTGCAGCCCCTTACTCCAAATCCTCCTTTTCCGTCACCTCCATCCCTGTGATGTGGAAATCAATCCCATCCCCTCTTGGCAGGTCTCCCTGAGCTCCTTGAACCCCCCCATGGTGGTGGGTGAGTGGTGGCTTATTGTCCACGTGTGACGGGGCTAAAATACCCTGGGCCTTTCCCCCATGACACTTGAGGAGCTGGTCAGCATGAAAATAGCTGATGTCTCCTGCTCTAGGCCACATCAGGAGGTTTTGTTCTTGTTTCCCACAAGAGGGCATCAGCAACCACACCTTCAGCACAGCAGAAACCACTTGTCTAATGCTTACTGCTCATGAGTTTTCTTCCCTCTCTTTAATTCCCCCCGTCTTCCGTTGCTGAAGAGGTTTTCAAATAGGAACAAGTATTTTTTGCTGGTCTCAGACAATCTTCTCACCAGCTGCTGGGCACTAGGCTGGTGGGAGCTTCACACGCCTCACCCATGGCCTCTTGAAAGTATTGTTCTCAGAAATAAGTCCCTCAATAACCTTGGTAATACCAGGAGCTGGTGAGACTTGGTCTTGAAGGCTCTGAGGGTGGGGAGACCCTGGCCCAGGTTGCCCAGGGAGGTTGTGGATGCTCCATCCCTGGAGGTGTTCAAGGTTGGACGGGGCTTTGAGCAACCAGGTCTAGTGGGAGGTGTCCCTGCCATGGCAGGGGGGTTGGAATGAGGTGATCTTTGAGGTCCCTTCCAGCCCAAACCACTCTAGGATTCTATAAGATGATTCTATGAAGGTCTCTTCCAACCAGAGTGATTCTGTGGAAGAAAAAACAGGTCTCAAGGGTTAAGACAGGGAAACTTCAGCTGAACTTCCCCTTGCTTATCACCTCCATCTATGCTGGCCAGGAGCTACAGGATCTCTTTATTTATTTTTTTTTAAGAGGAATTGTGAGTTTCAGGCACCAAGTTTGCGCCCGTTTAGTTAATTTCCTGCCCCATTCTTCCCAAGTCTGCCTTTGAATAGGAACTACTCTGGTCAATTGGAGGAAGAAACATTGTTTTTGGGACCAAGGGGCCTTGTTTATCTCCTTCAGATCAACACCCGTTGGTGTAACCCTGGGTTTTCCGCTGCTCAACCTGAGAGGAGAGGAGGAAGGAGCCCAGGGCTCTGAAATCAGGGGGTAAAACTCTGTGGTGGAGCAAAACCTTGTGCAGAAACATCTGCTCCGTGAAGTAATGCTGAAAACTTGGAGACTTCCCAACTGAGGAAGGACGTGGGTGCTGTGATTTACTCATAGTAGCCAGAGAGTTGAGTGTAGTCTGAGTTCTGTGGTCCTGAACGTTGCAGGACGAGGTGAAGCCAAGTGATGACCTCACAACATCAGAGCAGCTGGATGGACCTCAGCCTGTCTGTCCAGGGGCAGCATGGCCCTGTCTCGAAGCTCTTAAATACTTTAAATTTGATTAAATCATGGAATGGTTTGGGTTGGAAGGGCCTCCAAAGCTCATCTAGTCCAACCCCCCTACAATAAGTAGGGATGTCTCCAACTAGGTCATGTCGCTCAGAGCCCCATCAAACCTGACCCTGAATGTCTCCAGGGATGGGGCCTCCACCACCTCTCTGGGCAGCCTGTTCCAGTGATCAACCACCCTCATATTAAAGAATGTTTTTCTAATGTCCAACCTAAATCTCCCCTTTTCTCGCTTAAAACCATCACCCCTCATCCTGTCACTACCAACCCTTGGGAACAGATCCTCCCCCACCTTCCTGTAGCCCCTTCCAGGTCCTGGAAGGTCACAATAAGGTCCCCCTGGAGCCTTCTCTTCTCCAGGCTGAACCCCAACTCTCTCAGCCTCTTCTCAGCAGAGCTGCTCCAGCCTCTGACCATCTTTGTAGCCTCCTCTGGCCCCTCCCTAACAGCTCCACATCCCTCTTGTGCTGGGGGCTCCAGAGCTGGACACAGAGCTCCAGGTGAGGTCTCAGAGGGGCAGAGCAGAGGGGCACAATCCCCTCTCTCCATCTGCTGCCCACACCTCTTTGGGTGCAGCCCAGGCTGGCCAATGGTCATAAAACGTTCAGAGCAGGTTCAGTCCATCCTAGAACAGCATCAAAACCCTTTTAAGAGTTGGTAGAGACACCTCGTGGAAAATAATCCCACCAGTAGGAGCCAAGAAAATGCTTCTTGTCGTGTCCTCCACCACTTAAGGTGGCTCCTTGATCTCTAGATGATGGAATTGTTGTGTTCCAGCAGCTCTATTCACTGTTCTGACCCAGCAGGTCCTGACAACCCTTCCCTTTGCCCTCATCTCTCCCAAGCAGGTGACTCCCAAGTCTCCACGGTGCAGTTCTCCAACTCCACCTCTGTCCTGGCCACGCTCGCAGCCCTGGCCGAGGTGTCGGCGCCGCTCTCCAGCCCCACCGGAGACCCAGGTAGGGGAAACCACGGGGTGCCCACTGAGTGCTGGGGCTTCTGGTGGGTGTCTCACCAGGAGACTGGAGGCAAGTGAAGCTGGGGAGTGAATTTGCCTTCCTGCAGGCTCAGGAAGAGGTGGTGATAAATATTTGTGAAGCAGTGGGTTGGTTTTGTTTATTTACTTTTTTAATCCCCGTTCAAACTTCATTTAAAACTCAGCATCTGTTACCAACAGAAGTAACTGGAATTCTTACTCACCAGCCTGTCCAACCCTGACATCACAGGATGTTGCTCTCCAATAATTAGATAAAAAACCCCAAAAAGCAAACCCCCAAAGCTCCAGAACTTGGGTTTACTTTAATATATAAACATAGATAAATATTTAAGAAGGAAATTGCCCAAAATGTTTTCAGTTAGTCGTAAAATGCTGGTAATCAAGTGGTGTTCTCAGCCTGGTCACTGCTTAGGGGAAGCTTTGGGCGGATTTTGTCTTTGTTATTTTATGATCTTTGATGGTGTGTCACGTTTGACCTTTAATTAACTTCAGATTTAGGAGTTTGATAAGGTTTCAGTTTATTTAATCCCTTCACCTTGGTGTTGCTTTCTCTTCCCCGAAGTGAAGAGTTTTTCCTCACATCTAGAGATGAGTGATCGGGCTCCTGGGAGCTGTGGGTGCCCCACCACCAGTTCCTTGCCTCGGTGCTCCAGTGGTTTCCTCCCTGGCACTGGGAGCACTGGTGGAGGGTCAGGTCCCCTGTTTCCTGAGCTCTCAGTGAACGCTGGGAGCAGGATGCAGGGTTCACAGTCCTGATTATTTGTGTGAGCTGTTAAATCACACACAGGGTGTCCCAGGGACTTGAGCTGCTCTCTGGTCATCCGGCCAAACCAAATATTCCCCCTCTGGCCGGGCTCTTGAGGCACAAAGAGGTTTTTTTTTGTGTGTGTGTTTGTGGTTTGTCTCTGTTGGAGCTGGGGGAAGGGTCATTGAAGGCAGCTTTGCAGAGCTGCTTAACAGCTGCCTCCAGTGCTGGGCTTCTTAGTGGAGTCACCCAGTGTGGTGGGGCTGGAAGGGACCTCTGGAGATGCTCTGGTCCCACCCCCTGCTCCAGCAGCTCCCCCAGAGCAGGGGGCCCAGCAGCGTGTCCAGGCCCCTTTGGAATCTCTCCAGACAAGGAGACTCCCCAACCTCTCTGGGCAGCCTGGGCCAGGCTCCAACACCCTCCCCACAAAGAACTTGCTCCTGCTGCTCAGCTCCAACCTCCTGGGCTCCACTTGGTGCCCGCTGCCCCTTGGCCTGGCCCTGGGCACCCCTGACAAGAGTCTGGCCCCAGCCTCTTGTCCTTTAGCTCTTGAGCAGATCCCCTTTGGGGCTTCTCTTGTGCAGCTCAGCAGCCCCAGGGCTCTCAGCCTTTGCTGCCCACACAGCTGCTCCAGTCCCACCAGCATCTCCACAGCCTCCCCTGGACTCTCTCCAGTGGCTCCTTGTCTCTCTGGAACTGGGGAGCCCAGCTCTGGCCCCAGGACTCCTGAGGTGTCCTCAGTGGGGTAGAGCAGAGGGGCAGGAGAACCTCCCTGCCCTGCTGCCCACACTCTGCTGGATGCCCCCAGGAGACCATTGGCCTCTTGGCCACGAGTGCCCATTGCTGCCTCATGGGCAACTTGCTTAATTATCCTAAGCACGTTAATTAACATGCTTGTGTGCTAATACTTAGTAATTAACACACAAAATGCCAGGTTGACTCCAGAAGACTTGTTTTTTTGGGGTCTAGTGGATTTTATTTCCTTTCCCTTACTAAGCCTTGCTGCATTTCCAAGTTGTTTCCCACAAGCATCCCAGGAGCCTCCAGCTGCCTTCCTGAGCTTTCCCACTACTCTTAACTTTCTATTCAAGGAAGAGAGGAGGAAACACTGAGGGGTTTTATTTTTTTTGCTTTCTTTCTCAAGGTAAGGCAGAGGAAATGGTGGCAGGGAGCTCTGTGGACTCAGCCCTTCAGCAGGTGGTCGGTGGGCAGCGCTTCATCGCCATCGTCACTGACGGCAACCTCCAGACAGCCCTGCCTGGCTCTGCCCTGGGCCAGCCCTTCATCCTCACCATGCAGGATGGGCAGCAAGGTAAGGACGAGCCCAACGCTGAGGATTGACACCAGGAGGAGAAAAAGAAGCCTGTGGAGTCCCCCAAGGCTGGTGTGAGTGGGCTGGGGTGTAACAGATCCAGGCCTGATGCTGGGCTCCAGGAGGAGTTTCATAGAATCATACAATGTTTGAGGCTGGAAGGGACCTCCAGAGCTCATCTCATCCAACCCCCCTACCCCAGCAGGGACATCTCTACCTAGGGCAGGCTGCTCAGAGCCCCATCCAGCCTGACCTTGAAGGACTCCAGGGATGGGGCCTCCACCCCCTCTCGGGGCAGCCCCTTCCACTGATCCATCACCCTCAGATTCAAGAACTTTTTTCTAATCTCCAGCCTCAGTCTCTCCTTTCCCAGCTTCAAACCATCACTCCTGGTCTTGTCATTACAAACCCTTTTGAACAGACCTTCCCCTGCCTTCCTGAAGCCCCTGCAGGTCCTAGAAGGTCACTCTGAGGTCCCCCTGGAGCCTTCTCTCCTCTAGGCTGAACAGCCCCAACTCTCATCTTGTCTCATAGGAGAGATATTCCAGCCCTCACATCATCTTCATGGCCCTCCAGCACTGACCATCTTGTGCTGGACCCCTTTGTCTGGGAGTAAATCCCTCAGCCAGTGAAACTCCAACCTGTTACCTTCAACAATCACTCTGTCATTGTAAAGCAGTGTTAGGCTGTTGGTATCAGCCTGAATACACCTTTTTTACCTACAACAGTCTCTCTGTTGTTATAAAACAGTGTCGGGCCATTAATATCAACCTAAATCCCCCTTTTCTCCCCATAACTCCAGTTGTGTTGCTCGGGGCAATAGTATCCATGGGTTTTACCAGGTGGATGCAGAGGGTGTTGGGTGAATCAGGGCAGAGCTGCAGAGGTTTCCTCAGGGGCTCATCAGCCTGGGCTGCTCCCGACGGTCCTTTCAGCACGTCCCTGGGACACTCGCTCGTTGGGATTAACAGAGCTGCAGAAAAAGAGGATTAGGCACCCGAGCAGCTCTCCCGTGACAGGCCCTACAATGTGAGGGGGGTTACACCCGTCCTGCCTGTTTGCACCAGGGAAAAGCCATTTTCTAAAGCTGTTAATCATTCTGAATGATTTGCCAAATTACTGCAAATAATTCCTGCCTCGTCACCCGTCCCTGGCCGGGGCAGACAAAGGGAGGACTGTTGAGGTGGCGCAGCCGCCGGCAGCTCACGTGGTGCTTCCTCCTCCTCCTTGGTTCCACAAAGTCTTCCTGCTGGCTTCCCAGAAAACTGTTTGCTGACTGAAAATGGGTTTGTTCTTGGGAGTATTTGTGGCTCTTGCCTGAGCTTAAAGCTGATTCAGAGCTTAGCTGCTGGGACTGCTCAGGGGGGATTTTCCAGAGGAGCTTTCTCCTCCTCTTGTTTCACCTGTCTTGGTCAGTGGTGGCTTCACTGAGGCAGCAGAATGGTCGTTTGTACCTCATATGTTGTCTAAGATGCAAATGTTTCACTTCTGCTTGTGTCAGCCCCGTTTTGGGGAAATAACTTGGGTATTTTAGAGACCTGAACAAAGAAAACTGGAAGCCAGAGCTTCTCTTTCTGGGAAGACTCTGGCAGTGCTGATCTGCAGGTCTCCACTTTTCCTCCAGCTCCACCCTGATGAGCTGACTCCAGAGGAAACATCTGGGTGAGATCCTGTCTCACGCTGTATAACTTGTCACCTTTTAATTTTTCAGTTTTAACTGTACCTGCTGGTCAGGTGGCAGAAGAGGCTGTGATGGAAGAGCAGGATGACACAGAAGAGGAGGAGGAGGAGGAGGAGCTGCAGGCCAAGAAGCAAAAAGTGGAACAACATGTAGACAACTCAAAGGGAGGCAAGGTAGATGCTCCTGCTTGTGGCTTTGTGAGTGTCTCCTGCAGGTTCCTCTGCTGGAGCCACCTTGGAATAGAAACGAGCTGTGCCCAGGGATGTCTCCATGACACTCTGTTCAGAGGTCCCCTGCTCTTCCCACACATGCTCCTGCATTGGTGGTTGAGGAGCAGTGTCTGGTTGAGTGTAGGTCTGAGGAGCAGACCCAGCTGAAGTGCCTGCTGCTGTTTTGCTGCTGCTGAAGCTGTGGCTCAGGGCTCTCTGATGAATCCTGGTTGATTGCTGAGATGATTTAGGGTTTCCTGTGGAAGCCCAGCACATGGGCTGGGTGTTGGCCAAGGGGCAGCTCTTCACAAAGCAGCAGGAACAACTCCCATCTCTCTGTTAGTCAGGAGAATATTCTTCTCATTCTTCTTCATTGCCCCTCAGCTTTTGAGCACTGGTAGCTCTTTATTTTCCCTGCCTCTTGGCTACACCCACTTCCAACCTCTGAATCCCCTCACGGTGAGGTCACCCATACCTTCCCAGCCCACCTCTCTGCACCAGCTGCTTTGTGCCTCCCCGTGTTGTGCTTGTCTCCATCATGACCAAGCTGGTTGAATACAGTCCAAGTGCACTTGTAGCAGTGGTGCTGTTGTAACCATGGGAGTCCTCACACACCCTGTCCCTTCATGTCGTAGAATCATTTAGGTTGGAAAGAACCTCCAGGATCATCAAGTCCAACATCTCCCTGACCCCCACACCATGTCTCCAAGCACCACATCTACTCCTTTGTTGAACCCCTCCAGGGATGGGGACACCACCCCCTCCCTGGGCAGCCTGGGCCAGGCCCTGGCCACTCTTGCAGCAAAGAACTTCTTCCTAATGTCCAACCTAACCCTCCCCTGGGGCAACTTGAGGCCATCCCCTCTTGTCCTGTCCTGAGTTCCTTGGGAGAAGAGCCCACGCCCAGCCTCACCACAACCTCCTCTGAGGGCTGTCTCTCCCCTTGTGTTGCAGCAGGACAGTGTGGAGAGGGAGGTGCTGCAGCAGCAGCTGCAGGAGGCGACCCGCAGGGCTCAGGAGTACCGCAGCCAGCTGCTGAAGAAGGAGCAGGAGGCAGAGGAGTATCGGCTGAGGCTGGCGGCCATGGCGAGGCAGCAGCACAACGGGGAGCAGGAGGAGGTGCCCGAGGTGGACTCGCTCATGGTAACCCCCCAGGACATCAAGGAATCCGTGCTGGCCATACTGGAAACGGGTCAGACGACTGACATCTCTGTGGAGAGCATCACCTCCTAACCCTCGGGGCTTGGGGGGCCTCCAGAAAGGACAAGAACTGATTTTTTTTCTATTTTTGTATCGAAACAAGGTGCTATTGGCACGGGGGGGTTGAGAGCAGAGGGTTCTTGCAAAGCCACCCCACTGCCAGCACTCAAAGCTTCTGTCACCACATTGCTCTGCTCCCAAAACCATGCCAAAAGGTGCTTTAAACCTTGACCTTGAGAGTTCAGAGGTTTTTCAGCAAAACTGCAGCCAGTGAGTGACCCGATGGCTTGTTCAGGGGTGTCAATACCCTGGTTGTTGGGGAGCAGAGGAGAAACACCCTCCTAGCCAGAGCTGAGCTGCTGGGGATTCCAGTGTGGAAAAGGGGCTTTGCACAGCACCCAAGGGGTTCAATCCCTCCCACAAACATCTCTTGGGGTGTTGCCTTAAACCCTCTGAGGTGCTCAGGGGGGTTCCCTCATCAGCCCAACAGCCAATGACTTATTTTTTTCTTCCAAACCCACGAATCTTGTAGATTTGAGGCAAGTCTCAGTCGAAGGCTGCGCTGAGCGTCTGTCAGGAGCGTTTTGTGGGATCAGGGAACACCACCCTCAGCCCTCGTCCTTTTGGGGAGCTCTTCCTCAGATCCCTCAGCTCCCTGAGGGGATCACAAGAAACTCCTCCTCAATTCCAGGGTTTTGAGGCAAACGTTCCACTGGAACAGGGGCTGTTGGATGAGATGTGTGAGACTTTACAGACGGCAGCTGCTGCGAGGCAGCTCCGGAGTCACGTCCCCTCCACAGATCCAGATGCCACTTTTTTTACTAAACTTTTTGGTTTTCAAGCTACTAAACCCATTTTTTAACAAGCAGTTGATCCTGTTGCTGAACCATCCTTTTTGTTTTTTGGTTTTTTTTTTCCATTTGGGGCCTGTTTAGTGCAGGGACCTGCTCAGTGCAGCAAGTGGTGGGTCCAAGGTGGCAGGGAGCTGATGGGAAGCACCTCGAGTGCTCAGAAAGGAAAGATGATCAAGGGGAATTTAGAAAAATGCCAGAAAGAAGTGAAATGTAGGAAAATACCATCCCACAAGCTGAGCTGTCAGCCAGGGAAAGGTTTTATGGGTGAGGGAGGAGTGGCTGCAGCTGGTCTGCTCGGGGATGGAAATCTGGAGCTCCTTGGGCTTGTAGTTCATTGGTTTGAGAGGGGTTTTTTTTAACCATTGGCAGGATTCAAGGTAATAATTTGATTTCCTGATCCATCTGTTGCATTTTCCCCTGTTACTTCCAGATAACGTGGTTTTCTTTCGGTTCAGGGACATTTCTTTGCTGGTAGATCAGCCACTGTCCCACCAGCACAGGTATAACGTGGACTGATGAGGTCACGGAGATCTGCCCAGCTCCAGAGGAATCCCCCTCTGAGAGGAAGCTGCTTTTGCATCCCAAAATCACTCAGTTTGTGGTGGTTGAGCCCAGAAGGACGTCGGGAGCTGCTGGAATTGCATCTTCGGCCACGTTCACCCTTGAGCGGAATGAGGGGAAGGTCTGTGCCAGTTCCTGCCCAGGCCTCCTGACACTTGCTGGGTTTGGGGGGGTCTAAGTGCATTTATTTATAACCCATGTTGCTATATTTATAAAGAAAACCTTTTTTTAAAATCACTTTTCCAAAAAGATGTTTTGCAGAGGGCTTTAATAATTATTTTTTATGAACGAATGCTTGGAGAGACTCAGTTCCTGGCCAGGGAAGGCTCCAGCCTTTCCTCGCCCACCTCGTTCTTTGCATTCCCCAGAACAGTCACAATTTGAATGAAAAACCCACGTTGGGGGGGGTTAAAATAATTCCAGGCAGATTCTTCCACTCCCCACGAGTGTTTGTGGGTGTAAAGGGCTCCTCAACTTCGGGCTTTCACCTTTTACCCCAAATTTATGCTCATGATTTGTAAATCTAAAGAGCCCACTCAGCTCAAAACACTGGGTGCTGCCTTCAAATCTTGGTGATTTCCCTGGAATTTGAGTTTGGCCAAAAAAATCCCTTTGGCTGGGAGACAAACTTCCCCTTGGGGGGAAAAAAAAATCCCGTGGTGCTGCCGGGACCTGGATTTGGTTTGTGGGGCTGGAAGTGGTGACACCAACTGGGGAAAATCACGTTGATTGGAGTTGTAGAAGTACTTGTGTAGAGGCTGGGAACAAAGATGCTGAGAATTTGATCCCCACCCACCCTTTAGAAAAGAATTTAAACCCAGCTGCTCTTCAACGGGGAGGACTTGGAGCTTTTTAAGCCCAGAGCAGCAGTTTTCTGGAGGACAAACCCTCACCGGGGCGGCTGCACCAGACTCTGCCACCTCAGGGCTTTTCTTGCCCCCACTGAGGAGGTTGAAGGGCTGAACAAACCTTTGCTCACCCTTCTGGGGGCAGAGCAGCCCCTCTGCCCACCCAGCTGCCAGCGTGTGGGGGCAGGAGAACCTCAGGAAGCTTCCCAGGAACGCACCCGGGTGGGAGGTGGGAGCTGCTCCCAGCCCAAGGTGCCTCACTCCTCCTGGGTGGCACGGTGCTAATTGAACCACTTTGGGGGTAATTAGACATTTTTTCCCCCTCTCATCCACGACAACCAGCTCTGAACATTCCCATTATCCCAGTTTGGGAACAGGGTGTGGCAAATCCCGTGGGAAGGCCACGGAAACACCAACCCCAGTCTCTCCCCACAGCCCCTGAGGGGAAGAACAACCCCCAGCTCCCCTATCCCATCCCTTCCCCACTCCCCTCCCTGCCCCAGCACCTGCCAGGCCCTTTTGGGGCCAAATCCGATTATTTCCTTTAATCTCCCCTTTCCCAGCTTGTTTTCCCCGTGCCAGGTGCGGCTCTGGGGGGGTTGTCCCAGGAGGAATCACCCCTTCCCAGCTGTGCCCCCCCTAGAGAGACTTGGGACCCCTTTTTTTAGAGGGTTAATGTTTGGAAATGGTGGAAATTTCAACATTTTCTATATTAAGGGGTTGGGGTTTTTATACTATATTTCAGTGAGCCCCTGCCTGGTCCCCAAGGGGGGGGCTCAGGGGGTGGTGCCACCTTCCCCCACCCCACCCTTGTCCCCCCCTCACCCCAGACAGAGCCAGGAGGGCACCAGCACAGGGACCACCAAGTATTTATTCGCCAAGCCCTGGTCCTACACAGTAGGATGAGCCCAGCTCTAGTGCAAAGAGCCACAGGAGCCACCGTGTCCCCCCTACCTGGTGTCCCCAAGGGGGGGGGGGGTGTGTGGCTCCAACTGCCCCCAAAATGGTGAATAAATTAGAAAGGATCAAAAAAAAAAGAAAAAAGCCCCCGGAGATGGGGATGGGGACCCTCGTCACCCGGGGATGAGGTGATGGGGGTGGGGGTCTTGTCACCCTGGGCAGGGACATGGGGACCCTCATCACCCCAGTACTGGCCAGCCTGGGGACACAGGGATCTTTGTCACCCCAGTATGGGCTAGTGCAGGGACAGTGACTGTTATCCCAGTCTGGGGATACATAGACCATTGTCACCCAGTATGGGGACACGGGGACTCTTGTCACCCTGGTGAGGGCCAGCCTGGGGACATGGAGCCTCCTGTCACCCCAGGGGGATATGGAGACTCTTGTCACTCCAGTATGGTCCAGTATGGGGACATGTGGGACTCTTGTCACCCCAGTATGGAGACAGGTCCCCTCATGGCTCAGGGCAGGGATGTGGGGACCCCGTCACCCATGGCAGGGGCTGGCTCAGACACCCCCCCACCCACAGCAGGGGTGTCCTATGGGTGCTGGGGACCCATCTATCCCCATGTCCCCAGCTCGAGGGGGGTAGGAGGGGCTCAGGGCCGCCCAGGGGCCGTGGGCACCAGCGGGGGCTTGGGCAGCACGGGGGGCTTCATGGAGAGGGAGCGCTCCAGGGCGAGGGGCCGGGGGCCCCAGGGTGGCCCCCCCGGGGTGCCCAGCGAGTGCATGCGGGTGAGACCCCGACCCAGGCCGGGGGGTCTGGCCGGCGCCCCCCCCAGCGAGTGTCTCTGTGCCAGCGG
>VYZX01007958.1:0-11394 GCA_013401335.1 Brachypteracias leptosomus | reverse complement strand
GACTTGACCATGAAGTAGGAGGGGACTGGGGGTGTGATGTGAGGGGTTTGAGGGTGCAATTTGAAGGTGCCACAGGGGGGATTGAAAGTGCGATGGTGGGGATTGGGGGGTACATTATTGGGGCCTTGGGGATGCAATGATGGAGACTTTGGGGGTGCAATGGTGAGGACTCAAAGATGCAATGGTGGGGATCTGGGGGTGCAGTGATGGGGACTGGGAGATGCATTATTGGGGCTTTGGGGGTGCAGTGATGGAGACTTTGGGGGTACAAAGGTGAGGATTTGGAGATGCAATGGTGAGGATTTGGGGATGTAATGCTGGGGACCCCAGGATGTAATCCTGGGGATCTGAGGGTGCAGTGGGGGGGATTTGGGGGTGCACTGGTGACAATTAGGGGCTCAGAGGTGATGCTTGGGGTTTTGGCAGCACCACACAAGTCTGGGGGCTGCACCTCTTGCTGTCACCTCCGCCAGGACACTGAAGTCCCCGTGTCCCCCCAAAACACCCTCTCCCTTCCCGTGGGGCTCTGCTGAGCCTTCCACAGCATCATCACAGAGCCACGGAGATGATGGAGGGAGTGGAACATCTTTTATGAGAACAGGCTGAGGGAGCTGGGGCTCTTTAGCTTGGAGAAGAGAAGACTGAGGGGTGACCTCATTAATGTTCATGAATATGTAAAGGGAGAGTGTCAGGAGGATGGAGCCAGGCTCTGCTCAGTGTCATCTAATGACAGGACAAGGGGCAACGGGTGCAAGCTGGAACAGAGGAGGTTCCACATCCATATGAGAAGAAACTTCTTCATGGTGAGGGTGACAGACACTGGACCAGGTGGTGAAGTCTCCTTCTCTGGAGATGTTTAAAACCCACCTGGACGTGTTCCTGTGTGACATTCAAACCCCACCTGATGTGTTCCTGTGTGACCTGCTCTAGGTGACCCTGCTCTGGTGGGGGCGGCGTTGGACTAGATGAGCTTTGGAGGTCCCTTCCAACCCCTGTCAAAAAAGGGAACCCAACCTGTGGGATCAACGGGGCCATACTGGGGCGGGACAGCGAACCAGAACGAAGCTCTGGGGGTGGAATTGGGTGGGATCCTCACTCCCGTCCCCGTGTCCCCACCTAATCACCGGCTGCTCTCCTTGGCAGGCATGAGCCATGAGCCGAAGTCGCCGTCCCTAGGAATGCTCTCCACTGCCACCCGCACCACGGCCACCGTCAGCCCCCTCACCCCCTCGCCCCTCAACGGCTCCATCGTCCCCAATGGCAGCCCGGCCGCCAGCAGCACTTTGTCCGTCCAGGCAGCACCTTCCTCCAGCTTCGCCGCCGCCCTCCGCAAGCTCGCCAAGCAAGCCGAGGAGCCCAGAGGTAGGGGGGATGATGATGGTGATGATGATGGTGATGAGGCTCTGAGCAGCCTGCCCTAGGTAGAGATGTCCCTACTTGTGTAGGGAGGTTGGGCAAGATGACCTCTGGAGGTGCCTTCCAGCCTCAAACATTCTATGATTTGATGATGATGATGATGATGGGGATGGGGGAGGATGCTGAGGATCGGAGCTTTCCCCCACCCAAGGAGCCAGCAGATGATGGCCTCAAGTTGCACCAGGAGAGGTTTAGATCGGATATTAGGAAGAAGTTGCTCCATCCCTGGAGGTGTTCAGGGCTTTGAGCAACCTGGTCTATTGGGAGGGGTCTCTGGCAGGGGGGTTGGAATTAGATGATCTTTGAGGTTCCTTCCAACCCAAACCATTCTATGATTCTATGATATGATGGACCAGGCTGCCCGGGGAGGTGGTGGAGCCACCATCTCTGGAGGAGTTCAACAAATGAGTAGATGTAGCACTTGAGGCTACGGTCTAGTGGTCAGGGAGATGTTGGGATGAAGGTTGGGCTTGATGATCCTGGAGGTCCTTTCCAACCACCTCACCTTCTCAACCCCCCCCAGCCCTTCTCTTTCCCACTACGCTTCACCAGAATGCTGCTTTTTTACCAAAGGCTCCTCAAATCTCTTCAGAATTGCCTGGAGAAACCAAATCGGGTACCCTTGGGGTGTCTCCATCCCTTGTCAGCTTGGGAAGTGTTTCGCCAGGAGGCTGCTGGCATCAGCTGATCTCAGCAACATAATATTTATCCCTTGTATTTCCATTGATGGGGGATCCCCACTGGGTTGTTCCCCACCACCCGGGTACTTTGGTCTCTGGGGAGGACACCTGACCCTTTGCAAGATGGTTTTTGCAAGGTCTTTTTTGCAAGACCCTTTTTGGAAGATCCTTTTTGGAAGATCCTTTTTGGAAGATCCTTTTGGAAGTTCCTTTTGGGAAGACCCCTTTTGCAAGACCCTTTTTGGAAGACCCTTTTGGGAAGACCCCTTTGCAAGGCCCTTTTTGGAAGATTCTTTTGGCAAGAACCTTTTTACAAGGTACTTTTTGGAAGAGCCTTTTTTGCAAGACCCCATTTACAAGGCCCTTTTTGGAAAATCCTTTCTGAAAGGCCCTTTTTGGAAGATCCTTTTGGCAAGAACCTTTTTACAAGGTACTTCTTGGAAGATCCTTTTTTGCAAGACCCCATTTGCAAGGCCCTTTTTGGAAAATCCTTTCTGAAAGGCCCTTTTTGCAAGACCCCATTTTTGAGACCCTTTTTGCAAGGCCCTTTATTCGAGACCCTTTTTGCAAGGTCCTTTTTTGGAAGATCCTTTTGGCAAGAACCTTTTTACAAGGTACTTTTTGGAAGATCCTTTTTGAAAGGCCCTTTTTGCAAGAACCTTTTTGCAAGACCCCTTTTGTGAGACCCTTTTTTCAAGACCCTTTTTGGAAGATTCTTTTGGGAAGATCCTTTTGGGATGACCCCTTTTGCAAGGCCCTTTTTGGAAAATCCTTTTGGCAAGAACCTTTTTACAAGGTACTTTTTGGAAGATCCTTTTTGCAAGACCCCTTTAGCAAGGCCCTTTTTGGAAGATCCTTTTTGCAAGACCCCTTTTGTGAGACCCTTTTTGCAAGACCCTTTTTGGAAGACCCCTTTTGGGAAGATCCTTTTTGCAAGACCCTTTTTGGAAGATCCTTTCTGAAAGGCCCTTTCTGGAAGACCCTTTTTGCAAGCACCATCTGCAAGACCCTCTTTGCAGCCCCCATCCCATGGAAATTCCCCATCACAGCCAGGACCAAACCCTCTTGGCTGCTCCCAAGGGAACATGTAGGGACGCCAGGTCCTTGTGATGCTGAGGGGACCAGCTCTTGATGATGCTTCAGCTTCACTGGGAGCTTCTGGTGCTCCCCAGCTGCCTCCTCCAGAGCCCATCAGCTCCCTTTGGGGTGGCCGGTTGGGTTTAGGGGATTATTTTGCCTTTTCTTGCCCATCCAAAGCAGATTTTTGATGGATTTTGTGGTGCTGCAGCCACGTCCTTTGGATTTTCCTTAATGCCTACATAGTTTGCTTGCAAAACAAACCCCATCTGGGTGCTCCAAGTGGCTCCTCCCAGAGGTTTTCCAGAGACACGGATTTGAGTGCGTGTTGGGAAGAGGGTTTCTCTCCACGCTGTGGTTTTCAGCCTTGGGAAATGAATTATTTTGCCCTCAAATCCTTTCCCACCTCGGGAGAGGCTCCACCGTAGCCGATGGGGTGATGCCAAGTGAGTCCACCAAGGATCACCAGCTTTATAGACCAGCAGTTTGCTGCAGCTGGAGCATCCATAGGGATGTCCCCCTCCCTCTCCAGCTGCAGGGGCTCATCCAGATTGACCCCATCCCTGCGAAACCCCAAGAAGGCACCAAAACCACCGCGTGGCTGGAGACCTCCTGCCTCCCAACCTGCCCTAGAGCTCCGTGGGGTGGGTTTTATCCCCTCCCCACCTTCTTTTCTTCCCCTCCCTCTCCTCCTCCAGGGTCTCAGCTGTTAATTACATTTGCCTGTCAGCCCTGGCTGCTAATCTGCTATCGTGGAGCGGAAAAGCAGGGAGGTCAGAAAACAAAGGTGACACCATCACACTGTGCCTCTTGTCATCTCCAATCCAGATTAGTTTCATTGACTAACTCCTGGCTGAATACCACCAGTTAATTATAACGATCACAAACCCTCCCGTTTAAAGCCACACAGCGAGAATTAAGGTTCTGAAGTAAGACTTTAGCTCCATTAATTGCCGGGCTCATTGTGGGGGTATTGATTGTTCACAGCTATCGCGTGGTGAGTAATGGCTTCCCAGCTCAGAGGGGATTAGGCTGCTAATTGTTGTTGGCCTTGTGCTGACAAGATAGACTTCAGTGGGTGTCAAATCCCTATCGGCAGCCCCCTTTGTGGCTCCCAGCCTTTCTCTTCCCTCCCCGAGCCTTGGTGCTCTGGGATGAAAGCGATGTGGAGTGACTCGGGCATCCTTAATAAGGGGAGGTGGCCGGTGGTGACCTGCTCTGCTTGGTCCCTCTGCTCTGCTCAGCATCATTCCTGCTGCCCAGGGATGCTCCGGCTTCATCCCGGTGTCCCAGCTCCACCCCGGTGCTGCCCTGGGGCTGGGGGTGAGCGTGGTGAGGAGTGGGTGTGGGTTCTCCCCCTCTACTCCACCCTCACCACCTGGAGCTCTGCGTCCAGGTCTGGAGCCCCTAGGACAAGAATCATAGAGTCAGAAAATCAGAGAATCTCAGAATCTTAGAATCCCAGAATCATAAAATCGCAGAATCCCAGAATATCAGAATCAGAAAATCNAGAGTCCCAGAATCTCAGAATCCCAGAATCACAGAATCATAAAATCCCAGAATCTCAGAATCCCAGAATCTCAGAATCCCAGAATCATAAAATCACGGAATCATAAAATCACAGAATCACAGAATCTCAGAATCACAACAGTTGGAAAGAACCTCTAGGATGATCAAGGCCAACCTTCATCCCAACATCCCCCTTCCTTCCTTCTACTGCATCCAGTTCTGGAGCCCCTAGGACATGAAAGATCTGGATGTGCTGGAAGGTGTCCAGAGAAGGGCCACGAGGATGGTCAGAGGCTGGAGCACCTCTGCTACGAGGACAGACTGAGAGAGTTGGGGTTAATCACTCTGGAGGCTCCGAGGAGACCTTCTTGTGGCCTTCCAGGATCTGAAGGAGGCTACAAGAAAGCTGGGGAGGGACTTTTTAGGATGTTGGGTAGTGGTAGGATCAAAATTAGAGGTGGGGAGATTGAGATGAGACGTTAGGAAGAAGTTGTTGCCCATGAGGGTGGGGAGACACTGGCCCAGGTTGCCGAGAGAGGTGCTGGAAGCCCCATCCCTGGACATTTTGAAGGCCAGGCTGGCTGGGGCTGTGAGCAACTGATGTAGTGGGAGGGGTCCCTGCCCATGGCAGGGGGGCTGGAACTGGGTGAGTCCTAACTAGACTGGGTTTTGGGGGTAGGAACCCCCCTTTGATGGGTTTTTGGAGGGGTTGATGTGCCCCAGTTAAGGCAGGATCTTTATTTCTCCCCAGCTCTGCTTTAATTCCATTTTTATTTTCCCCTTGGAAATATCACCAGTGCCCCCAGGGTGGGTCTCATTTAAAATACAGATTTCTTATGCAAATAAAGCCAAAGCCTTGCCCAAGGGTTCTGGGGAGGGACTTCTTCATCCCAGCATCTCCAGGTGGCCCAGTTTGTGCATGGAGACTTTTCCAGCTGGATTAAAGAGTCTGAGGGTTTGGCTTGAGGAGATGCCTGAGGTTGGCATCTCAAAGGGGTTGCTCATGCCAAGGCGAGTGGCACTGGCAGGGCTGGTGCACCCATGAAGGGCTTTACAAGAGCTGAGGGGGTTGGAAGTCCCTGTTAGGTGGGAGAAAGAGGGTGCCTGGTCCTAGCACTGGAAGGAATGTGCCTTGGGAGAGAGCTCCTCAGGATGGGAGGATGGGGATCCAGCTTGAGAGATGCCAGCTGTCCTACCTGCATGGCTTCATCCCTGGAGATGTTCAAGACCAGGTTGGATGGGGCTTTGAGCAACCTGGTCTAGTGGGAGGTGTCCCTGCCCATGGCAGGGTGGGGTTGAAACTAGATGATCTTTGAGGTCCCTTCCAACCCAAACCATTCAATGATTCTATGATATGATGGACCAGGCTGCCCAGAGAGGTGGTGGAGTCCCCATCCCTGGAGGGGTTTAAAAAATGAGTAGATGTGGTGCTTTGGGACATGGTCTAGTGGTCAGGGAGATGTTGGGATGAAGGTTGGGCTTGATGATCCTGGAGGACCTTTCCTACCATAATGATTCTATGAGTGGCTTCAGCCATCCAAGGGTGGATTCACCTGGTTATCAACTACTCCCTTTCCCCCCAACTTATCTCAATTTTTAATTTAATTCCAGGGTCCTCAATAAGCAGCGAGTCATCCCCGGTCTCCTCACCGGCCACCAACCACAGCTCTCCAGCCAGCACACCCAAACGTGGCCCCATGGGCCCCATCATCGTGCCCCCGGGGGGGCACAGCGTGCCCAGCACCCCCCCCGTCGTCACCATCGCCCCCACAAAGACCGTCAATGGGGTCTGGAGGAGTGAGGGCAGACAGGTATGGAGGAGTATGGGGTGGGGGGTGTCTTATTGTGACCTTCCAGTACCTGAAAGGGGCCTGTAAGAAGGCAGGGGAAGAACAATCCATGAGGGTTTGTAGGGACAGGACGAGGGGTGATGGTTTTAAGCTGGAAAAGGGGAGATTTAGGTTGGATATTAGAAAAAAGTTCTTTAATATGAAGGTGATAGATCAGTGGAATGAGCTGCCCGGAGAGGGGGTGGAGGCCCCATCCCTGGAGACATTCAAGGTCAGGCTTGATGGGGCTCTGAGCAACCTGCCCTAGGTAGAGATGTCCCTGCTTATTGTAGGGGGTTGGACAAGATGATCTTTGGAGGTCCCTTCCAACCCAAACCATTCTATGATCCCTAGGTTGCCATCCTCCCTAGGTTGCCATCATCCCTAGGCTGCCATCATCCCTGGGCTACCATCATCCCTGAGTTGCCATCATCCCTGGGCTACCATCATCCCTAGGTTGTCATCATCCCTGAGTTGCCATCATCCCCCGGCTGCCATCCGGAGGGGAGCATGAGGAAGAAGAGGGGAGGGGGGGCTCGGGGGGAGAGCAGCTAATTAAGAAGCATCGTTAGTGGCTCTCTTCTCCTCTGCACGCTACGAGCAGATTCCCGGGGGGATTATGCCACTTGGAAAGACTAATTAAACCACAAAGCAGAGAGGAGAGATGGGAGGGGAGGAGAGACACCGAGGGAGGAGGGGGTTGAGAGGAATATATTGAACCCTGGGTGCTCGGGGGGGGGTGTCTGGGTGCTCCCCACCCCCATATATGTGTGTCCCCACCCCCTTATCACCTTCTCCCCCCCAGCACGGGGGGTTAACTGAGCGTGGGTTATTGTCTGGCAGAGCCTCACTCCCAGCGTGACGCCCCGAGACGGGAGGTAATTAGAGCAGAGCCTGGCACGCACAATCAGCCCTAGTGCAGGCGGTGATGGGGGGGTGATGATGCCCTTTGTGCTCCCCACCATGACCTTGGGACCATCCCCTGTGACCGACCTGCCCCGGGGGGGTCTGGAGAGCAGGGATGGGTGGGGAGGGGGTGCACAAGGTTGGGGGTGTCGCCGTCATCCTCCTCTAGATGCTAAATGAAGAGGGTGTGATGGGAAAGAGTCATTTTTAAACCCAACCTGGAGGTCTCCACGCCTGTTGGACCTTGCTTCACCTTGGTGGGTCCCTCCCTGGTGAGGAGGGAGTGACCTTCATCCCATGGTGGGGTGGGGGTGCTGATGGTGGCCGGGGCTGGGTTGATGGCTGCTGGATTTCCACCAGCCCCATCCGTGTCCTCCCCCAGATGATTAATGGCTCTGGAGAACAAAGCAGCCCATAAATCTCCAGGCAGGTAACATCTGTCCTGCTGCCAGTGCTGCCCCAGCTTCAGCACCCCCCTCTCCTGCTCTGCCCACCCCCAGTGCAGCCCCCCCCAGACCCTCACACCCCTTCAACAACCTGGATGTGGGAGGATGCTCTGGTGCATGCCTCCATCCCCCCCATCCTCAGTACTGGTGCCAGTTGGGGACTCCGCAGGCAAACTGGGGACCCACCAGAGTCTGGGGATCCCTTGTGGGGGTCTCTCCATCCCCTAACTCCTGGTTCTTTCCCTTCCAGCAAGAAGCAGGGTCACGAGGCAGCAGCAGCAGCAGCAGCACCCGTGAGCGCCTCATCTCGGAGCCCCCCCTGGCGCAGGAGAAGGCCGGGGGTCCCACCGTCCCCTCCCACCTCCTGGGGACACCCTACTCCTTCGGGCTGCCCCCCAGCTCCGTGGTCCAGGATTCCCGCTTCCCACCTCTCAAGTGAGTCCAGCAGCAAGAGATGTGGTCGGGAGGAGATGCAGGATGCAGGTCTGGTCCCACCAAGCATCCTGAGGGGAGGGGACATCTCCTCAGGGGGGTGACATCTTCCCAGGGGGGGTGACATCTTCCCAGGAGGTACAGTGTGGGATGTAGGTGTCCCCTGCGAGATCTGGTCCCACTGAGCATCCTGGTGGGAATTAACACCTCCCTAGGGGGGTGACATCTCCCCAGGGTGGGTGACATCTCCTCGGGGGACACAGGGTGAGATGTAGGCATCCCCTGCGAGGTCTGGTCCCACTGAGCATCCCAGAGGGAGGTGACATCTCCTCAGGGGCTCCAGGATGGGATGCAAGCACCCCCTGTGAGATCTGGTCCCACTGAGCATCCCAGAGGGAGGTGACATCTCCTCAGGGGCTCCAGGATGGGATGCAAGCACCCCCTGTGAGATCTGGTCCCACTGAGCATCCCAGAGGGAGGTGACATCTCCTCAGGGGCTCCAGGATGGGATGCAAGCACCCCCTGTGAGATCTGGTCCCACTGAGCATCCCAGGGGGAGGTGACATCTCCTTAGGGGGGTGAAATCTGCTCAGGGGGACCAGGGGAGATGGTGACCACCCCTCTGCTCCCCTCAGCCTACAGCGGCCGGTCCACCACGTGGTTCCTCCCAGCGCCGTCACCGAGGATTACCTGCGCAGCTTCCGTCCCTACCACACGGCCGAGGACCTCCGCATGTCCTCCCTGCCACCCCTCGGCCTGGACCCGGCCACCGCCGCCGCTTATTACCACCCCAGCTACCTGGCACATCACCCCTTCCCTCACCCCGCCTTCAGGTGGGCACCTTAAGGGGCTGGGGAGGTGGGAACCAGGGTTGGGGGGGGGAATTGAGGGTTTCTTTCCCCCGACTCGAGGGGCACATCCTGCTGAGGATGCCCAGATGGAGATCCGTGACAAGTGTGTCCCTCAGGGGTCCATACTGGCACCTGTTTAATATCTTCATCAATGGCATGGACAGTGGGATCGAGGGCACCCTCAGCAAGTCTGCAGATGACCCCAAGAAGAGTGATGTGGTTGAGGGACCTGGACGAGCTGGAGAAGTTGGCCTGTGTGGACCTCGTGAGGTTCAACAGGGCCAAGTGCAGGGTTCTGAAGCTGGGTTGGGGCAATCCTGGGTATCAGTAGAGGTTGGGGATGAAGAGCAGCCCTGTGGAGAAGATTTGGGGGTGCTGGGAGGTGAGAAGCTGGAGAGTTGGGCTTGTTCAGCCTGGAGAAGAGAAGGCTCCAGGGAGACCTTCTGGTGGCCTTTCAGGACTTCAAGGGGACCTAGAAGAAAGATGGGGACAGACTTTTTACAGGGGCTGTTGGGACAGGACAGGGAGTGATGGTTTAAAGCTAAAAGAGGGAGATTTAGAGTAGAGAGAAGTTGGTGCTGAGGGTGGTGAGAGCCTGTCCCAGGTTGCCCAGAGAGGTGGAACCATTGCAGGTGAGGCTGGGGCTCTGAGCAACCTGCTCTGGTTGCAGATGTCCCTGCTCCCTGCAGGGGGGTTGGATGAGATGACCTTGAAAGGTCCCTCCCCACCCAACCCACTCCACGACCCCATGACCCCCTCTCCCCAGGATGGACGAGTCGTACTGCCTGTCAGCTCTCCGCTCCCCCTTCTACCCGCTGCCGACGCCGGGCTCGCTGCCCCCCCTGCACCCCTCGGCCATGCACCTGCACCTCTCGGGGGTCCGGTACCCCCCCGAGCTCTCCCACTCCTCCCTCTCTGCCCTGCAATCCGAGCGCATCTCCAGCCTCGCCGCCGCTGAGAGGTACGGAGGGGAACGACAGCCAGGGAGGGGGGGGAGGACAGACGGACAAGCACCCCCGGGGATGCCAAGAGCCGTCTGGGGGTCGTTTGGGGGTGGGTTTTGTTTTTTTCCTTGGCTTGTCTTTGCAGGCTGCAAATGGACGAGGAGCTGAGGCAGAGGGAGCGGGAGCGGGAGAAGGAGCGGGAGCGAGAAGCCGACCGGGAGCGGGAGAAGGAGCGGGAACGGGAGCGGGAACGGGAGAAGGAGCTGGAACGGGAGCGGGAGAAGGAGCGGGAACGGGAGCTGGAGAGGCAGCGGGAGCGCGCCCGGGAGAAGGAGCTGAGCATGGTCAAAGCCATGGAGGGACCTTTCCTCCCCGTGGCCGAGCTGCACGGGCTGCGGGGACACCCGGGCGAGGAGCGGGGCAAACCGGCGGAGCCGCTGGCACCCGGCAGAGCAGGTAACATCCCCACGGGTGGCACCAGGGCGCCTTGGGCTCAGCTTGCCGTGGTCCCCTCTCCCCTCCAGATGGCAGAGCCGAGGGTGGGTGGCCCTGGGAGGTGGCTTGGGATGGAGCTGGGCTCGGAGGCTGCCAGGTTGCTGTGCCAGCAGCACAGCTGCTCTCGGTGCCCGTGCCATCTGACTGGGATGGGCCTGGCAGCTGGGCTGGCAGCCCCCTCCATGGTGCTTCCCACCCACAGGGATGCTCAGGAGCACTGTGCACCCCAAAATACCCACTAGCCCCCCACTTTCCCCGCCCTGACTCTCCGGCACCTCTTTCCCAACGCAGAGAAACTCAAAGACTCGGTGCTGCCGACACCGAAGCCCATCCAGCACCCGCTGCACCAACCCCCAGCCTCCCACCACCCCGTGCCCAGCCTCATCCCCAACCACAACGTGTTCCCCCTGCCGGGGAGCAGCGCGGCCACGGCCCTGCTGATCCACCGCACCAACGAGGAGGAGAAGTGGTTGGCCCGGCAGCGCCGCCTGCGCCAGGAGAAGGAGGACCGGCAATCCCAGGTCTCGGAATTCCGGCAGCAAGTGCTGGAGCAGCACCTCGACATCGGGCGCGCCCCGAGCCAGCCTGAGCCCGAGCATCGCCCCGAGCACTCCAGGTAGGGATGGAGCTTCTCCTCCCCTCATTAAAACCTCGATGGGTTTTCCCACCTTGCAGCTGTAATATTGATTTTCCCCCCCATTAGCCAGCCCGAGCACCCTGTTAGGTAGCCAGCATCCCATAAAGGTGCCCCTCTCTCTCTCTCTGTGCATCTTTGACCTCGTTAATCTCTATAAATACGTAAAGGGCAA